>MU218967.1:236164-259754 GCA_018584345.1 Thuja plicata
ATAGGCAATTGACTACAGACATCGTCACCCCTTTTGTTGACAATCCTGCATAGCACACATAAAGTAAAGGTAAGGAATTAAAAAATATACAATGATTATGATGAATGCATATTGTTCATGTTGTCTTATATGTAATTTGTAGCATAGGTATCATGTAATTTTTTGCTAACTTAAGATAAATGATTCACATATGCAGAAAATTTAACCCCTTTTATGAGGATCCTGCATAGTGACATGGATCGGCAGGTATAAGTCAATACACCCTATAGATTACATCAACATTGCCCTCATTTAGAAAAGTATCTCGCTCCTTACCAACTATATATGTCATTTGATAGACCGCGGGAACCACCTAATATGTACTTGTTAGGTCTGTCTTCCTCGAGTCAAGGAAATGCAGGAATAGAAGACGAAAGTGAGACATGTAGTAGGCCTAAAATAGGGATATCAACCAGAGGTCAAAAGGTTAGAAGAAAATTCTATAAACGCATGCAATTTTTCCTTGTTGAAGGGGGGTCATGTTCTTATGACGATGAGACCATAGATGACATTGAGGTGCCCTTGATGTACACACATCTTCTGAAAGAATGGGTATCCAAGGAACAACCTCCAATTAACACTAATTTTTTTTTTAATAAGAGGATATATCGTATAGCTCCATCATTATTACATGTTTTGGGCCTATTTTCCATGGATGGCATAAAGGTATGTTACAACAAAGTTGTTGAATTGATGGAGTTTTTCAAACCTTGTTACAATTACAATAATTGGATGTAGATTGTTTGATATAAAAAAGTATGCGTAGGTATGCATTGTCAGCGAATTATATACAATGGAAAGAAAAGGATCAAAGTAAAGGATTTGCTATGTACATTGATGGAAGGCCAAAAGCAATAGGGAATATTGTGGCTTTTATAAATAGTACGCGACCTAGGTCAACTTATAAGAGTCTCAATTGCATATTTGAGGTGCGTGAGGGGAATCATGTTTTTGTATGTGCGATAAAATCAATAAGTGCAGGGCAAGAACTGCTAATAGATTACCAGTTGAATTGCATAGATACAAAAAAAGACACTATCATGGGGATGGTAAGTACTATATACCATTTAAACTAACCTCCAATTTATGACTCCAATATACCATTTTATTAATAAATTTTTTTTGTTAAGTTTACTGCTTTCATTTCGATGAATTTTTTATATTTAATCTTTGTCACAGGACGACATGGATCCCCCACATGATGACGAAGGCGGGGATTTTACTCCCACCCATTCTTCAGCAAAGGTAAACCTTATTGTAATTGTACAAATAATATAGAAGAAAAATGTTATATTATTATATTCTTTTCTATAGGGTTTTGGAGTTATTCTCATAGTTTTACTGATATTCCTATCACAAATTGATGTTCAGGGAAAGGGAAAAGCGCCTGCAGCAACAACGATAATAGTGTCAGATATGGATGACACCATCCCAGATATCCCTAACCTTGTGAATATGGTCAAGAAAAAATTACAAAGAATCAATTCAGAAATTCTTGGCATTTTGCTCGATCCAAATCCAAGTGAGGAGACGATGGTGAGGAAAGAAGAATTGATGCGGCAAGCACGTACTTTGGAAGTAAGCAGTAATGAATCTTTAGTTATAAAAAAAGTTCATTAAAGTTTTATATTTTATACTCTTTTATGTCATGAACTAAAATATGTATGTGTTCTTACAGGATTTTTTGTGTGCTCAAGCAACTCCTCATAGACATCGCGGTGAGGTCAGTACTAGTACAGCTCCCGCAGGTAAAATAATCCTTAAGTTAACAGGTTACAAACTTCATTGGTCCTACTGATTAGAAATCTACAATTTTCATTGGATTTACCAGTTGTTTTATTCAAACTCATATATATCTTGACTCCTCACTTCAAACTGTACATTTAGGTCAGGATGTACTCCAGACGCCTCCTCTTATGAGGACATCATTGTCGACTGCAATGTCGTACAAAAGGAGCATGCAAACATCCACGTTTGCACGGTCTATACCTGGTAGGTCCTTGTTTCGCTATATTTGATTATGTGCTCGTTATGGTTTGATTTGTACTTTAATCTTGGATGCATTTCATAGTGAAATAATTTTGTACAGTACAAGATACACCTCCTTGGGTTACAAAGACCAGTACTAGTGATAATTTAGCTTCATTTCCTAAATCTACCTGTGTTTCTAGTACAGGAAAATTGCAGACGTCATTGTTGTTAACTAATGAAGATATGACTCCCTTAAAATTACCTAAGCTTCCAGGTACTTTAAAAAATTTATTTATATTCTAATTTTAATTTACGTATTCATTACTCGTTTTGGATTGATGATCCCATGGTGTGTTTGCAAGGAACAATGTTTTTTTATGAAAAGCTTAATGAAATTACATTGTCGCTATTCGGGCCCACCATACGTACAAGGTAGAACATCATATGTTAACTAACCCTATCCCACTGATTTGATTTCATATCATTGCTAGAATATTTTTCCTTCCATCTATTTATTGTACTATATTCAAGGTACGCAACTTCATTTAAGTTTTTTAGCTAACAACTTGGTTTTTTCTTAAAAGGTGGAATTTATAGGATAAAAAATTAAAAGATCATCTCATTAAATCTTTAGAGGAGCTCTTTGGAAGTAACATTTTTGACAACACCAACGTTCTTCAGAGAGCTTGCAAACATCTAAAGACTGTGAAGGACACATACAGAAGGAATCTAGTTAACAACCCAAAGTACGAGCGTCCTCCCGTGATTCCAGAGAAGCAATGGAAGGAATTCATTTTGGATGCAAAGGATAAAGCGCAAAGCCAAAAAGGAATTGCACCAGTAAACGAAAATAGAAGGTATGCGATAGTATTAAGTAGAACATAATTATGCACTAATTAGTGATCTTTATATTTATATAATCTAACATATTTCAAACTTTTCATAGACTGTAGGACACATCAAAGGCTACAAAGGCCAGAGTAGAAAAGATTGGCCAACACAAACTTGGCTCTGGTGGTTATTCGAAACTTCAAGCGAGAATTGTAAGTAGCAGTAAATGAAATTTTGAATCAATTTTTTATAAATTGTAAACAATTTTGTTTAATCAAACAATACCTGCAGAATTGATGATATTAAGCCAAAAATGTAGGGCTTGGATTTTAATGTAGCACCCACGGAAGAAGACAGAAAGATCTTCTTAAAGGAAGGCTATAAATTTATGGCTGAACACCTATGCCAAAGCCAACAGTCTGTTGCATCAGTTCACACACAGGTAAGTAGGCCAAATGAAAATTATTTCAAATTGAATACTTTAGCAATAATCGATTTGATGTTTATTCAACCCCTTTAGTGCATGACATTGCAATGCAACCTTCTAATCCTAGCACAGGACCTCCACATGACGAAGACCCTGATGTGCATCACAGTGATGGAGGTATTCATTTGTTATTGAACATTAATTGTGTAATTTTTAATACAAGTTGACATTTTAAATTGAAATTGGTGGAACCTTTCTTGTGTACATTTTAGAGCATGCAGAACGTCATGGTGAACAAGTGGAGGATGATCCAAGTGTTCACCATATTCGAGATGATGTGGACCATATTCGAGATGATGTGGCATTGTCAGGTAAAGAAAATCTTTGTTATTTTATTTTAATTTTTTTTGAACGGTTGCTATCTTCTTTTAATTAATGAAATACTTGTAACACTAATATAAAATGTTGTGCATCTAACCCATTTAGTTGTTATTGCAGCGGACCCCCCTTTGGCACACCAGCATCATCCTACACACAGGAGGAGGCATTTATTGAGTTCACAAGAAGAAGAGGAGGGGAATGACGAAGATCTTGATGCTCCGCTTAGCCGTTACATGCAAAAACCGAGGAAAAAACCAAAAAAGAAATGATTGCAATAAACCTTTTTTGATAATATATTTACATTGTCTGGATGAATGTAATTTTGTGCTACTAAATGTTAATGAATTATTGATGAATGTCCAATTGTTAATTAATTTTAGGTGTTATTTAATGTTATGTGATTATAATGATTGAATGTTATATTTCATTAATGGATGAATGAATGAATGTTAGATGTTAATGGGGAATTTAGAGTGATGTTTGGGGGGGTGGGGCCAAATGAGCTTCCACCTTCATGTGGTTGGCCTTGTTAACTAGAGAATATTAAACTATTCTCGAAACCAAGTGAAGCTCGAGCTAAACTGATGCAGAGCCCTAGTCTACTATCCCCTTAAGGAAACCAACTCAACTCAAGGATTCTATAAGTGTCTTGGAACTCACTCAAGGAGTTAGTCTCAACTCAAGGGTCAAATAGAGTGCTCTGAATTTAGACACCCAACACCTCAGACATTTTGAGAAAACTCACTTCCTCTGATTGCTTATTCCAACTTCTCTTGACATAAAACATCCACTCAAGTATCCCAATCTAGGCTTCACCCAATGCACCTAGGGCCTCCAATATGTCAAATCTTTCAACAAGCCTTCTAATCTTGTTCCAATACCTCATAATACTTTAACATGGTAAATACACCATGTTCCACCAGTCCTCCAAGTCTAGTCAATAGTTTTGCAACACAATACACTCTATGTAGAGGTCTTCTCTGGACTGGACTTCAGCTTCTTCCATGCTTTATTTAATGTCTACTTTCATACAAATGTTTGGCCAGCACTGATTTTCAGAACCGCCATGATCCAAGTTCCTATTTTGTTATTTAAAACGGGTTTACTTTCATACCTAGATGCAATGAGTGATAAGTGTCGCATTCAGTCTTATAAGAGATGGGTTCTTGTGAACCACTAATCATGAAACATGAGTCAATAAATTTGACTTAGAAACTACATAATTGAATCTTGACAACAACATCATAATTGGATTGACTGTAAAAAAATATCTCCTATATAATCATTTTAAAGCTTCATAAATAACTATAAAGCATTTTTTGGATTGTAAATATTTGTCACGAGATTTTTTTGGTTTGTAAATGTTTGTCACAAGATACTATCCCCATGGATATCACAGAATTGACCAGGAGGGTAGATCAGTTTATATCAAGAGATTGGGAAAACATTTAGCAAGAATGCACATGATCTTATTATGCAATTACAAAAAATTAATGCTAACAACTATTTAGAGAACTTAGAGAATGGGAGAACATGAACAGATGCTAAAATTCCTCAATGCTAATCTCCGACCCATCTGTATCTCTTCCCAAATAAGAATAAAAGATTCTGAGCATTTTTAGCTCCTGAATGCCTTTATTGTTGCATAAATTAGAAAAATAATTTTCATTTTTTCAAGATGGGTTTCATCCCCTGAGTTCCATTCTTCATTCTTATACAAAATCCTGTACAAAAATTTCATTGTCATATTTCCCAATTCTTGTTGGGTGCATTGATTTTACCATTTTTGTTGGATGTGTCATCCTACCGATTCTTGCCAGGTATTGTTTTTACCTAAAAGGGTTTCTAAACATTAAATTTATCTGAGCTTGCAGAAAGTAGTATATAACTTCCTTGTATATGTTTGTGTTTGCAGATGTAGAGACAAGCCCTAGCCAAGTGTTTGAATCTTTGACCAAGACAAGATGAAGTTTGGTTCCATAACAGGAAGGAAAGGTAGTAACTAGCTTGACCCATGCTCTTTTTTTGTGTGTAGGCATTTTATTTGATAGATACAAAAGAATATAGCATGTCATTTTTTTATTAGTTGTATACGATTTGTTTTGCATTAACATTACAGATCACACTCCTTGATCCATCATCAAGATAAGTAGCTCACATGCCTTGTGCTAATTGTTATGAATTGTGGAAAGCTGATGTCTTTAATCAACACATTAAATGACAACCCAAATCTTTGAAACTGAATTTATTGATTGAATTTCGCCGAAGAAAGCTCAAGCAAACAGAACTGAGGCATGAATTAATAATGAAGTGCTACAAATTATTGGCAGAGGATAACAAAAGACTGCAGAAAGAGTTAGCACAACTGAGATCAATAAAATTGCACCACCAGCTACGACTTCTCCTTTGTACATGCAATTTCCTTAAGAATCTCTAAGCATGTGTCCTTCCTATCAAAGAGTTGTGAGCTCTAACAACTCCAGCCTTTTACTCCTTTTGCCAAAACTAGAACCTCTTATTCGTTGATGGACTGAAAAATATTTTATTATATGTACAATCATTGCATATTATTCATCTCCACCGAGGCTACCTCGATATGTATTTAGAAGTTGTTGTGCACTTATATGAATGTAAACAAACTAACTTGTACTTAGATCTTAGTGAGATTTCTCACTTGTTCCAGATGTGCTCAACTCGGGTACTGATGTAGTTACATATAATACAACTGATGACATGCCTGATCAAATAATTCTCTCATTGGTTTGTCCCTATTGTATATAATGTTTTATCATATATAATATTTAAAGAAAATCACAGAGCTACTATAACTTTCTGTTGTAATTTCATATTAGCTTTAGACAATTATGAGTTGAATGATTTTCATTTAATATTTATTCCAAGTTAGGTATCAAAGTGCAAAAAAAATAGAAGGAAATGATATCCAAAATCTTTATGATTGAAAATAAAACAAATCTGGGTAGAAATCATTATTGTTCTTAGTTGTGAGGGGTACTTTGAACTCTGTTTACATATCACTTAGTATCTAGCCCTCATGATTTGTCTTCTATTTTGATCAACCAAAAATATATTTATAGTTGTCGAGTGTTTAATAAACAACTTATAGTTTGTCTTTACTATTCCTGGGAGTCTATTCCATGGACTACATATCTTGGGTCTGGGTCTGGGTCTCATAAGTAATAGAAAAAATATTTGTCGCAACTTTTGTTAACATATTTGGATATAAATGGCCAAATAATTGTGTCGAGAAGAATGAAAAGCCAGAAGTAAAAGCACAATGGTAAGGATGTAGTCCTTATTATAGTTGGTGCCACTCTTATTGGTTTTGGTGTCTGCCATCATACATGAGGCCAATAGCTACATATTGTTTTCACAAATATAATAACATTGTTCTGTGTTTGGCCGAGAAACATTACCAAATATAAGCTTTCCTAACATTAGTGTCAATCGAGAAACTCAAGAAAGCATTGTAGAGGGCTTTGGAAGTAAATGAGGTTCAAAGGAAAATTGTTACATCTACTACTAGTTAACATGAAATTGATTGTTGCATTCTATTGTTGATGTCTCTTTTGTAATTAAAAGTATATTCCCTTGTTTTTGGTTAGATAGTGGTTACCCCCATCTTAGCTAGTTTGGAGCACTTCGTTTTCTTTCTAGCATAGACTAACAACCCATGAAATTTAATAAAAGATTAAGTAAATGCTCAACCATATTTGATTGGTTGCATCATTGTCTTCTAGAGCCACCTAAGTACATTGTTGCCTCCTGGTCATCTACAAATTATAGGAGATGTTGATTAAAGTCCAAACAAGACCTCCAAGTAAATAAAAATATATTTGTATCTTTGGTACCATTTGCATCCTTGTATAAATGAAGCACCACACTTTCTTTGGCACTCTTGGGCCTATTTCTTCTTTAACTTTCTCTGCTTCAGTATTTCTTTCCCAACATCTAGCTTTTCATAAACACAAATAGTAAATATCACAGATGTTTTGAGTCATGTTAAATTATACACTATTATCCTTTAGTTTGATTGCTGATCGTTTAAGTATCAAAGAGCTTCTTAAGATGTGCATCTGTATGCTGGTATTGATTCCATGAAAATCCTATGTAATATGAATTAGTTTCATTGGTAATGTTCTAATGATTTTTGGGTGGGGCACACTGTGAAAGACGTAGAATCCTAATGGTTGGCTTGAAATTCCTTAGGCCTAATCAATGAGACTATACTCCATAGCTTGTATGGTTTGGAAGTTTCAATCTACAGTGCTGACATTTTGAATTTGATGTTATTTAGTAATTATGATGTGTTTGATTTTGGACTCTACAAAGTTCCATTCTTATAATCATGAACAATATTTCAACACTCAACTTTCTTCTAAAGAAATATTCCTGGAAACTTTGCTTTTTATGCTTGCACACCATTTAGTGTCATATGTTGTTCTTTGTTTCAACGCCTTGCATAAGTTCTCATATGATTTACCAATGTGTTTATGGGTCACCATAGTGTTTAAATGGTTGCTTCCTAAGCATTGGCTTGTTGTTCCCTTCTTTGTACAAGATTGCCTTCTCCAATGATACTTGTTTGTAGACCGACACTTCTATACACTTTCATTTATTATCTAAAGCTTCTCTTATACTTTCAAATCAAACATATTTTTTTATCAAACATATTTTTTTGACACCGTGCACTGAAACAATTGATGTTTTATGTTGTTCATAGCTTGATTGGGTCCTTCCAAAGCAATAAAAATGCACCAATTGGGTGTGCTAAATTCTTGTTTGTTTCTTGAGTTTAATTGCCTCATATTTAGTTGTGATTGTGTTTATTACTCACTTTATGAATCGTGTGCTTGTAATGTGTGTTGATTATGTAGCATTCAACATATTAAACAAAAGTGAGTGCTAAAGTCAATTTCCAGAATTTACATCAGTTTTTGACATCACTAAGATGGGCATGATATTCTTTTCTTACCATTGTAGAATTGTTGAGCAACAAAGGATTTAAAGCTTTGTGTGCTTCATTATGTGTTAAGGCCACACATTATCATCAAAAGCATTTTTGTATTTTAATTGGGGTTCTTTTCTCTACAGCATAATTTATGTACACCAATTTTGATGATGTCATTTTGAAATACAACTACTATCTTCATTCTTGTTATTTAACTTGACATATTTTTCTCATATGTTCGGGTTGGAGACAATGTAGGTGATTGTGCAACTCAGGGTGTTGATATTTTTGAAGTATTGATGCAAAAGTAATTAGTGCCACAGAAGTAAGTAATTGGTTTGTAGTTTTTGAATTAGAACTTAACTAGTTCACTAAACATATTATAATTATTTCTTTTTACATAGCATATGCATTGTTTAAGATATAGGGGAATGGTTTCCAATATATGCTTTGGTTTTTCATATGTCTATGCATATCTTGCCATGTTTTCTTGGTTTTAGGTTTTTTGCAATGATCTTAATTATACTGCAACATGCTATAGGGATTTTCAATAGTGAGGCAAACAAATTTTCTACTATATGCATTTGCAATGTCCTACTATTTGAAATGTCCATTATCATTGCACCACATTGCTTTTGTAGTGGCCCAAATATGTTTATTGGATGTTGTATTGTTTAAGATGTTGCACTTCATAGCAGACAAAACATCAGTTGCAGAGTAAAATTTGATAGAATTTTATTTTTGCCATTTTATTTCCGTTGTCATATGAAAAATGCCCAAGAAAAAGCAAATTGATTGCTGGTTTAGAAATCACTGAGAGCTTTGATATATAGAGATTATTTGATTTCAATGTATTGCTATGTTTTTTAATGGATAAATTTATATTATTCATGATCTTTATTATGTCAACAAATTATGTTTGTTCTCTAAACAAACAATATAAATTATGCAGAGTCAAGTACATAAGAAACTAGTGATCTTGGTTAATCAATGACATTTTTATTTTTAAAATGCACAAGTAAATTTTTGGCCGATGGATTGCATATGTAATGCAATTATCTATGTTTATTTTTCCAGGTTACAATTGGGCCTCTAAGAATCTTATTGATTTTTGCTATGAAATAATATGCAACAATTTCAATGCCTTATTCATGGGCTTGTGAGATTCATGTTCTGATCATTAACAATTATCTTTGGCTTTAGGTATGACAAATTCTTTTCTTTTGAATAATTTATGTTTTAAAGCAATTACATGTGCATTTAATTCTGGGCTTATAGGTTTTCAGGTCTGCATGTATTTCCAATGCAATATGCTTATAGGCTAAATTACAAAGTCTGCATGTATTTCCAGTGCAATATGCTTATAGGCTAAATTACAAAATTAACATATAAGTGGTAAAAATAAAAATATATAAAAATCATTCAAACAACACCAAATTAATACAAAATGGACGATTGTAGAGATTTCTTATTGACTGTATCATATGTTATTTATAGGGTTGGGCTCATTCATGAAGTGAACGAAGATTAAAAAAACATAATTTTCAAATATGTATAGGTGTGATTTTTTAATCACATTTGTCACTTAACAAGGATGACATTTGATTATTGGAGTTGGATAAATATGAATTAGGTTGGACCTTTCATTTTATAGTGAGCTTATTTTGTTTACAAATTAATTAAGATGCTTGTATGTTCTTGTCAATGGAATTAAAAGGTCTTATTACAATGCTCTTTGTTGTGAAGCAGTAACTCTATAGCAAGAGAAAATAACTCAATTACATTCCTTTTCCAACAACATAATAACTCAATTACACTGTTCCTATTTGCAGGCAACAACCTATGGGAGAAACTAATCCCATAGTCCAAGGTCAAAGTACCAACTCAACATGTGAGACACTAACCTCGTCAGAATACAAGAGATAAGAAATGTGGACCATCAAAAGACTAAAAATTGCACCCTAAAATCACTTGAAGCATTAGATGCCCCAATGACAGGAAGACAGGGAGATATACAAATGAGCACCCTTCAAGTATGACTTCGAGCATTGGATGCCCAAAGACAGGAAGAGACAAATACAAACGAACATTGTCTCTATCTTCTTGTCTTTTGGGCATCCAAAGCTTCAAGTCATAATTGACATCATCAGATCAGTCGACAACTTCACTATTTTGGCTTTAACAACATTGCCAGAAGAAGGCATCTGTGAGTGGTTTGGCTATATTTGAAGTCAGGTAATTTGACTAAATTAAGTTTATATTCTTGTAATTTGTTTGTTGATATTGGGAATTGTAACCATGAGTATGGACATGACTAATTAATGTGTATGAGCAAGAAACATATAAGGACATTGGAGGAGTGGATAGAGGTATGTTTTTAAGGGCCCACTACTCACTTTTGCTCTTCCTAGTCTAGATGACTTTTATCTTCAAAGTTCTACCTTTTCTACCTCTAGCATATTTGAATGAAACATGTCTTTGAGAAATTAACAATGTTGGATACGTTTTATTTCAAGACAAATCTAATGATTGCAATTGCATAAGAGCTATGAATACTGCTAGATGAAATTTATAAATTATTTTGTACTTTTATATGGCACTAACTATGCATTCTTCCTTATTTTTCTTTAGGAGTAGCAATGGGATCAAGGTGGCAATCTCATGTTTCTTTCATAATAGGTGTTACTATGTGATTCTTCCCAAAACAACATTGAATTACCATCGTTTATATCCCAGGTAAGATAATCTATGATCACTGATCTACACTTTTGCATAAAATCCCAAGCTTTTGAACAATGAGGGGTATTGTTGGTCACCTAAATGCAAGAGGGATTGTTCCCTTTCAGATACTCTACGTGAAGAATCATTTCCCATTTCATGTGAGGTTCTTTTATCATCCTCCATAAAAGTTTTTCTCCTAGTGCTTTGTTTTGAATGATCTGATTCCTAATGCCCATAACCACGTCTTTTTTAAGCTCTACACACCTCCCAAGCAATGAGGACCACCTTGTCTTTATCATTTGCGCCCTGCCAAAGGAATTTTCTCATATTTTGATTCAATTTTTGGTTAACCCCCACTAGTAAAGCAAGAAATGACAACAGATAAATGGGAAGATCATTTAGAAGCATTGTAACTCTCTCAGCCCATGATAGTCGCCATCCCTTCCACGAAGCGAATCTATTAGACACCTTCTCCCCAAGAGGATCCCACAGTTTATTGGCTGAGGAATTTTTCTAAAGTGAGACCAAGATAAGGTTATGAGAATACTATCACTATAGAGCTAAAACAAGCATATATGTGTGATAAGGGTATGAGAATACTATCACTATATGTTTCTCTGAACAATTATTGGTGTATAGCTAGGGTGAAATATTATTATTATTTTTAAAAATAACATGTCGCTTTTTCGACTTTTGTCACATTCACAGTCGACAAGAAACCTATATAAACGATGAATTGATCAACTAATTGTCGTCGTTGTTTCGATGACTATGTCGTCGTTTATATAGAATTCTTGTCGTTCTTTTTCAACTTCGCCATTGTAGGGTCGTCGTACAAGCGACAGACTATGAAAAGGGCTTAGGGTGAAAGGAGCACACAACACCTCGCACAGAGCCCTTTTTCTAACATTTTGGTCGTCGATGTTACGACGACTATGCCAGTCATCGTAAGTTTTGACAAATAACTTCCACAACACTTTTCGTCGATTGATCTACATTTGACAATCGCACAATCAACCTATGATCGTCGAAAATTGAGCTAAATTTTATTAGCGAATGACTCATTTTGATAAGGACTCAATAGAACTCTCTTGTATACTCTTGGATATATTTTTTTGTTTACTTCAACCCTTGCATTTTCTTCAACAAATCAAACTCATAATCAACAAGAATGAACTAACTCTTCAATTTGTCCACCATTCGATCTCATCTTGTTATCATCTCCTTCTCTCTTCTATTTCTCTCCAACTGAACTTCTTTTCACCAAATTTTAGTATGACCTTTCAGCTTGGCCTTTGTGAATCTAGCCCTCAGAATCTTCTACTTCTTCATACTCAAAGTACTCTTCCATATCATTGATCCAATCAATCAACTCTTCTGAATTAAGATTTATAAAAAATGTGGAAACTTCAATTTTTGATCTTTTTAATCTTGGAAATGTCCTTCAAAAACCCAGCCCAACCTCATCAGAATCTCTAGTCGTTTCTTGCTCTTCTTCAAATTGTCCTTCTACAAATTCGTCCTCACTTTCATCTCTTGCCCTAATACCAGCTCCTCTACCAGTACTTGCACTTGTCTCTGGTGGGCTCTAAAACCCTCTTCTATCACATCAACAATTCTTCCACTACGATTTCTTCATGAAAGTGTTTTCCTCACTTATTTCTCATACCGACAACTGCAATCCTGGTGTAAACTGCCCCACATTCAACAATCTATTTACACACTCAAGAACTTTTCCTCTGATACCACTTGAAGAAGAGTACTCCCCTTACTAGCCCAAACACACAACACAACAGAGAAAAATTGAAAACCACAACAGAACCGAACAATTGCAAGAACAAAAAAACACTTACTTTCTATTATCTTTAATGAAATGACATTACAATGTTCTAAAAATAACATACTACAACCACATAAGCATTTTCATTACAATAATTTGCAAGACAAGAGCCGCGAACTACCCCTTTGGAACTAGTCCTGAAACCTTTCTTCATTACAATATTCTAGAAAGTGAACTTTTCCATTTTGGTGCCTAGCATTTCAATTTCCTGCCTAAACATTTTCTCTTCTTTTTTTGTATCAAAACTTATCAACAACTTCCGAAAGCCATAACTTTTGAATCATGTACCTGATTTTCTATTATAACCATTTTTCAAAAACCTCTTGAAGCGCTCTATAGTTAGAACCGCATAGCACCATCCCGAACAAGTTTTGACCCCTTCCAAAGCCTCTAAGACCTTCAAAATTAAGTTCAAAATTTTTGTACCGCCCTATCAAAACAAAATAAAATAAATAAATATTTACCAAATTGGACTTGATCTTGCCACGAAATTTTATCGGCATGCTTATATGTCTATAAAGAACCTTCAAGAAAGTAATTAGAACAATCAATGTTCAACCAAAAAACTTACTAAAAATAATAAACTTGCAAAAAAAAAGTAACCCAGCCTAAAATAGCCCTTATTGAAAATAGCTCTTACACCTTGGCTCCTACATCACTATCAATTGTGAAAGAATCAATGGAAAGAATTTACCTACAAGTTAAAATGCATGTTTGTCAGTTCTCCATGGGGTGCAAATCAAATCTGCGGTAAAGATCTAAAGTAAGAGTTTTTCATGCTAAAACCACTAGTTTAAGTCTTAGAAAAAAATAATATGTAAAACACTTTCCCACAAACAAATTGGGTAAGCATTATTTTAATGAGAAAAATATACACACATTTGAAGGATATTCAGCCGTAACGTAATTTTGAGAAATTATATCCATGCTTTTACGCAAACTAGACAGGTCATGGCATACTTGTTTCCGCCTTTCCAAAAATTAGTTTGGAAATTATTACATCGTGGAAAATGCAATATTGGACAAAAGAATTGTCGGCCATAAGTCTTATGTTCCTTGTGTACATTGGATGTTTCTATGTAAGAAGTGAGAAGAATATATTTGTGAAAATCAGGGAAGTAAATTAATGGATAAAGAACTTCCATGTATAAAAAATCATGTTAATCATGAAAGATCCCATTATACTGATCTAGAACTCAATTTGAGATGCATTGTTTTACATTTTGTGAAAAAAAATCAGGAGAAGCTGTTGTATACCTTGGAACACTTAACAGTTAGCTGGGGATAATTAAAGGGGCGAATACATCTAGCAATGCTTGAAGGTGCAGCACTGGCCTGCTTACCTGCCTATAGAAGAATTACAAACAAAGAGCGTGCCTTGATTGCAAACAACCTACACTGTCCCATTCACAATAGTCAAGCAAATTTACAGTTTACCTGTGATGAACTTCGGAGATTGAAATAATAGCAAGTGTTTAATATTTACTCAAATCTAACATTCACACACGAATCGTATCTATATGTTCTCTACAGCTTTCCCCAGGTGGAACAAAAACTAGATCATCCCATCCTGAATCCACTTCACTTTCCTGCAATAAGTGATCATGATCAGGAATGTTGGCAAACAAAAGATTCCTGAAGAATGAAAGCTCGATCGAATCTTTTGAACAAAATAAGAACCACCATGACAGGCAGCTGAAGCTATAAAAAAGGCCTTACCTTCATTTTCTCGAGAGCAGCTTCAAAGCTTCCCACCTGGTAAGAAGAAAGGACTGTGTATCAGTTTCCAAGTCCATCCCTTACTTTAAATTCACAGGATAAAGAAGCTCAAATTAGTATCAATATTACATTAGGGAAGCTATAATTCATGTAATTATCATCAGCTAGATTTTTACCATTATTTTTTCAGAGGCTAACTGAGTTGATTTTGACTTAATCCTTGAGAAGGCTTGAATATCTCTATCTAAGTCTTCCTGCTTCATCCATAAATGATAAGGTTATCACACCAGGAGTATACCCTCAAGGTGCAACTTTAAAATCCCGAGAAGACAAATATTCTACCAAATAATCTGAAAAGAAAATTTCAAACAAACATATAAAGTCTACATGAGCAACAGTTTATACATGCAAGTGCAAACCTTGCAAAAGTAGAGGGGGCAAAAGCGTTGATTATTCTTCCACACGATCACAAGATCTGACTGCATGTCAACACTGCATTAGAGATGATAATGGTTTAAAGATTCAGTCATACTTTAAAATCTGCTTCCCATCTTAATAAATAAAAACTAATCAATGATGTAAGGCCAAGTAAATCAAAATATAAGAAGACGATAAAATCCATAAGTAAAATTGTCACCTGAAACATTGGCACCCCATCAAAAGCTATTAACTTGTCTTTTGACTTCACCTGCAAAAGACATTACAGCATTAGTCACTGAAAGACTGACTAAATCAGAACTAAACAGCACAGTCGACACAAAAAATGGACATGTGAAACATAAATGACAAGTATTACAAGCAAGAAATGAAGACCATATTGCATAATGTGTTTTCTATATAATCCAGCTGAGTATTTTTCCAAGTTTCTGGGACAAGAACACAGCAACATGGGGGAGGGAGTCTGAAAGACAGCAAGAATTTTGCCTAATTTTGGCATTGGTAAGGAGGCGGTTATTTAAATAACTAAAACAAACTAAAAGAAGATAAAAAAAAATCTAAGTAAATAAAAAATGCTGAATTTGCAACAACTAACATCCCCTTTTAAATTTCTTAGGGGTTTTACCGCTTTTTTTCCCTTAAAATTACATTTTTCTATTTTTATACACCGAATGGAGCAGATTGTCCAGTTTTAGAAAAAGGTCACTCCCTCCCGTTGTGCCTTTTCACAAAATGACACATTTACCCCCACTTTTAGCTTAAGTTTTAGCTTGCCTTGCAGTGTTGACAAGTTCCTCCCAGTTTCCCAGGTCCCAAAATCAGTTATCCCAGTGGCCATAATTCACCATAGATGGAATGAGAAAAAAAATCAATCCCATGTTCCTTTGGAAGCTCTTCAAAGCTCATCAAAATAAGGAAGTCATCCACTTGCAAGGTTCCCAGCTCTAATTGGCCCAAACCAATTCAGCAATCTTTTTCTGCATTGCTCGTCTAGGTAGCATTTTCCAAAAAGCTTTCCTTTTTTTGGGAAAACAGTTCCCCATCCAAACTGCACAATCAAAGAATCATTTAACCAGTTCACTTGATATTCCTCCAATCCGGTCCTTCACAAGGTGAAATTTTTGCGAATGACACCATAGCATTATTGGTATATCTTATTTTAATTTATCCTTAAACGTAAAGTTCTAAATACTTGAAAATTTAATAAAGCTTTCGAAAAGAAAAGATTCAATAATTTTTAAAACTTATATATTTTGAAGGATAAATCCACTTTTAAAGATTATGAAATTCTTTTAAGCCCTTCTAAAATTTAAAAGAATTTAAATATGGATGAGATGAATAAAAGGGAACATGTGGAAAAGTAAAACAGTGAATTTCTCCTTTTTGAGTTTGGTCATGAGGATGTTAAATCGATTGTGCGTTGTGCCTTTTTGATGTTACATACAATTGGCACTTGCAAGTCAATTATACAACTAAATTCCGCAATGGCACTTGCAAGTCAATTTCTACAAAGCCACTTGGACCCTCATTTTCCGCCATGCCCATAGCAACTGAAATTCCCACAGTAGTTCAATGGCAGGTTAAAAAAACTTACAAGGACCAGTAGCATGTTGAAATCCTGCAAGAATTTAAATGGAAAAATAAAAGACATTAAAAAATTTTATATATTAAAAAGTAAAAATTTAAAACCCAATGTCTATCAGAATGCTACAAAATCCTGAGGACGAGCGAAAAGTCAAAAAGTTCATGGCATTCAAAGTTCTACATAAAAAGTGGTTAACTAAATGGTCTTTTCAAGGGTGCGAGAGAACCCTGTATAATTCAAAGTATCATACATGCTTTTTTCCTAAAAGAGAATAGATTCATTTTTTTTTTAAAGCATTGCCATGAAATGGTTAAAGAATAAGGCATTAAAAGCGAGCTCATGTTAAAAGATACTATTAATAAATAAAGGTGCTATGTCTTTTAATATGAACATTTAGAGATCTTAATTATCATTACATTTCTAGGGGAAATATTAAAAGGAATAAGGTTATAAATATTCAAAGGAGATATTCCCAAGTCTTTTAAAATGGATAATATCCTCTCCTCTATATTTTTATATATGAGATTTAAGAATTTTCTCCAAGTGTAAGGAAATAATGTTTTTTTTAATGCTGTCAATTTCAAGTGACAGTCAAAGTTATTTTGCAAAGATGGTGATATTTGAAGAGTTTATTTTATTTTTTTGCAGGAAATTTTGAATTGCAGCCAACTGGAACTTCTAGTTGCTGTTTCATTTTGGGGAAATATCAAATATCCAAAAAGCTTGCCCAAGAAAGGAATATGTTGGGAATATGTGAAGTACTTACCAGAAGATGGAATATGCTATTGAAATGAGAATGCCGCCATTTCAAATTTGTGCCATTGATCGAAAAGTTAATTTGAGACCATTGATTTGTAATTGTTTTTTCTGAATGCCTGTCTATAAACGGCCACCAGTTGGATAATTTTGGGGATTGGAAATTTGCTGATTACTGTGAGGCAAATATTGAAGAATTGTCAATATGTTGCTCACTTTATAGTTTCTTTTCATGTAGATTAGTGAAATTGTTTGTCTATCCTTGCAATATTTGTAGATTTGATATCAACTGGAGATCATTTTCCAATTCTAAATCATACATGACTGTACATTTATCATTTTCTTTGAAATATCAAATTTTTGCACCAATATTTGGTTGCATTAGATCAATTCTTTTGTGCGATAAGTTTTCTTTGGAAAGTGTAATTGTGACAGGGTCTAGGGTGAAGCATAACCTGATAATGATTACTTTTACAATTCTGGAGTATATCCATGCAATATGCTGAGCAATTCAGAATTTCAAACTTTTTTCTCCTTCACTTATATTTTTTTCTCAATCTTTTTATTTTTATTTTTTTGAGTATCTAGCACGACTTTGTGGATGATGCCTCCATCAAAAATAAAAGTTTCAAAGCATCAAAATATTCCAGATCTGATGACATGAAGTGTTCTGGAATACACAAATTTAATTGATGTATAGACCAGAGAGCACTCATCTAGGATGGAATGTGTGAATGAAATTCTTAATTTTCAAATCTAACCTTATTTTGAAGTTTCCAGTACCCTTTCTTGAAATAGTATATGCATTCAACTGTTGAGTTACCTCGTAAAGACAAGACTCAACATCCGAAGGCTTGGGATGATTGAATTCTGTTTCAGAATTTAATTTTCTTTAGAGAGGTAAAGTTCTTTGTGAATTTTATCTCGGTTGACTGTCACTAGAAATCACATCAACAAATTAGTGCCAAAAGAAGGGTCTGCATGAACTAGAGCTGTAATGATTTTTCAAGTTATTAATCTGAGATATGTTAGATCTTTAAAATTTTAAAAACAATTTAAAATTGAACTTCAGATGCATAATCAACAGTGTAATGAGTCTTACTGTGAAATAAAATTTCAAGTCAACGTTCCTTTTTTTCTCAGTAAATTTTAAATGACCAGCCATATCAAGAAAATGCAGGATACATGATTCTACAGAGGATTGTAAAATTAATTGTTTAACTTTTCTAACAAGGCTAGATTTGGATTTGAAGGGATTGAATCGATTGATTTCTTTCTCAAAAGTATACAAGTCTGAAATTCATCTAGAAGAAGAAAAAGTCTGAAAGGAGGTGTACATCATCTAAAGGATTCAAGTTCAACAATTATGCCATGATAAAGGTAAAATTTCTCAAAATTCACACATGAATGACACTGAGTGCAAGTATGAAATGGAAACGACAAGAAGTTCAAGGTGTGAAATCGGAAGATAAATGTCAATTATATATTATAGATCTACTTTTAACACTGAAATTATTGAGAATTCTTTTTTCATTTGGAAGGCATAACTAATCATGAAGGAAAGTGTGAACAGTTGGAACAATTTAATTGTGTGGTCATTGAAAGAGATTCTGGAACAACAAAGGAAATCACAGTAAATAAAGAAAATGAAGTGTTATCGATATTTTCTAAATTAAATGATCAATTGCAGGACAGTTGCAACTCAATGCAACCAGATACTTCACTTGTCAATTGGAGCAAAACGTTAGAGCCTCAGATGGTCAAAATAGAAAAAATTGGTGATGAAGATCAAAACATACAAAGTAAAGAAGATTCAAAACAATTTTTTGTTGCACATGATCAGATATCAATCAAATGTCAGCTACAAAGTTACAAACAGAAACGGGGAAGTTTTCTTATCTATTTAGTGACACTTCTCTATTACAGTTAAATGAATTAAGTGGGACAGACTAGTGTATAACACGTTTTGATGATGAAAACCCTTCCTTAAATAATGCTGATGCATAGAAAATCAAAGACATTGAAATATATAATAAAGACAAAGGTCAAACAACCATGCAAAGTGAAGATCAGAAGAATACTATAGCATAAGTGGAACTTGAAGAGGAACTAGTTGAAGAGGTTGCAGATTATGCAGAGTTAATGAGGAAAGACATATTGATTCAATCTTCTTTCTGCACAAAGACTCAGAAAAAGGTGAAATATTCTATGTTTTAGATGTTATGCATGATAAATCTGATTTTCAAGATGGATTACTAATTGTTGGATATAATTGTGATTTGCATGTCCTTGATGCAAGAGGAATAATACATAATGAATTATGTCCTCCTAAAGATGAAGATGTGAAGTTATCAGATGACAGACGAGCTGATAGTGAACAAACATTTCCAACTGAAGAAATGACAACCAGGTTGTGTCTCTCCTTTTCACAATAAATATTAATGCTTATCATTTTGATTATGAAAATTCGAAAAATAAAACATGCAAGTGTAATAATCATGAACAGAATGAACTACCAGTCTACCTCAGTTGTTAATTTTCCACAAACATTTTATTAAATATGAGAGTACTACAATCAAGATTTATTTTTCTGAGTAAAAGAAAAATTTGCAAGACTCAAAACTATGACCAACACTTTATTTCTTGTTGATAAGTGTTTTATGACCACACCAACACAGAATAAACTGCCAAAGGACACTCTATCCTCTCTTGAGCAAAGACCCCTAGTATGCTAAGATTGCAAAAAGATCAGAGAGGCAACTCCAAGGTTCCTATTTGCGAACTTGTGACTTTATGTGTATATGAGCTCTTTGACTTGATGTATGCTAGTATCCAAGGGGGGACTTACGCTATTCACTCTAAGATTTATCAACTTTTCTTTACGAAAGATTTAACAATACAAGAGTTTGATCCTAACTCTAAACAAGAGAATTGCAATAAAGTGCAAAAAGAGTAAGCGTACAGAGATCCTAATCTAATCCTAGAACACAAGAGACAGTGAATGTCTTTATGAACTCTACTAGACTCAGCTTTGTCATCAATTTCTACCAAGCTAGCAATCTTCTAACGTAGACAATAGATGGACTGTGAAAATTTCATGCATCTAATAGACAATAGATGTTCAAACCATTACTAACAACACCAACACCATCAATAGGATGCATATCAATGAGTAAGAAACAATTAAAGTTAGCTTATATTCAAATTCCAATTGACCACGCAAAGCAATTTGCAATCAGCAAACTACAAGAAGTATGGATTAGGTGAATTTCACATGGATTGATTCAAGATTTTCTTCGCTCAACTAAAACACTTAAGCAAATTCTACACTATGCTTGAGAAATCAAAGAACCACACAACACTCCAAAATCTTCACCAAATCACCAAACTTCAATGATTTATTTCAACTTTGGGAGCATGAAAGTGACAATTCTCCAAAGACTCTCTTATAGGAGTCTCAATTACATTCAACAGCCTAGATTGATTTGAAATCAATGGCCAAGATCATCCCAACATAGCCCTAATTAGGATTGCTACAAATATTAAACACATCATTAAATGCAATGCAGCAAAATGGAATATTCTCCTTAGAGCCAATGAAAAAGCACCTTATCATCTAAAAAAACCATCCTCTAGAATGTGCATGCCTTTATCCTTTTCTCTTCTAGCAAATTCAATGACCCTGGACATCACTTCATCAAGCTCTTCCATTGCAATACTTGGTAAGTTATTATGTTGTAACTCTATCACCTCTAATCCTTCCATGCAAGTGTCAAGAATGCGGTAGGATATGCTGTTATAAGAATTCCATGCCCACCTCAGCAGCATATCCCACTGCATTTCTTTCACCAAGGAGCTTGTAACTAATAAACAAATCTCTTTTCGTGATGTTTTTCTCATTAGGAAGGTTGATGGCTCACTAGGCTGGTGTGTCTATTGTAAAGCAACCCACACCGATCTCTACCTTCACTCATCGTCTCATCACCACCTTAGCCAAAAATTTGGCATTCTTAAGACCTTAGCCATCAGAGCCTATCGCATATGTGATGAGGATAACCTGAACCAAGAGTTGACCCATCTTCGTCAAATATTGATTCTAAATGGGTACACCAACAAGCAAATCTCCGGGGCCTTCAACCAAGCTAAATCTCGTTTCTTCTCCATTACCAAACAAGTCCAACCTTTGATCCACCCTTGTGCTTCTATCCCTTACATTCAAGGCATTTCCCACTAAATTGCCAAGATTCTTCTTAAAAAAGGCCTATGTTGTTCATTTAAGCCCTTTTCTTTAATGAAGAATCACATCCCTCTTCTCAAGGACCGTAGAGACGTTTTTCTTGATTCTGGCGTCTAGACACTCCTTATTTAGGTGAAACTAGACACTCGTTTTGCACTAGAATCAAAGAATACAGTGCAGACATCAAGTATGAGCGGACTCTCAAATCAGCGTTGCTAACCACTCCTCTTCGACCAAGCACCATATTTGTCTTGAGAACACTCAAGTATTGTTTAAAAAAGATAACTTCTTTAAACGCAAGCTCAAGGAACCATTGAGATCTATAATCACTCGACCAACCTTAATCTCGACAATGGATGGAGTCTTAGTGTTTCGTGGCGCCCACTTTTATCTAGCCTCAGATAGTGTTCTTCTACCTTCCAATGGGTTTCATTCTTTTTTACCCTTCTTGTTTCAGTCATCCACTTGTTCTATTCGTTGTCCCCCTTTCTTGTCACTCTCATTGCTTGTTTTTCTCGTCTCTTTGGATTCTCCCTTTCATTTGCTCTTTCGAGTTGCGTTCTCATCCCCTCACATTGTCCTCTTCTTGCTCCTTCCCCTCTTCCTTTTCGTTGCCTCTTCTTTTCCTTTTTCTCTTTCTTATATTTTCAGGTATCTATTTTTATGCCTTGTGTTTGTTTTTTGTTTTCTTATTGTGTTTCAATGTTTTACCTTGCTCATATTTGCTTGTGTGTGTGTGTGTGTGTGTGTATCCTTGTGTTGTATTTGTTTAAGTTGTTTTCCTTTTCTTTGTTGTGTGTGGGCATGTGTATATATGCGTGCATATAATTTCAATATCTACACATACATACTTCAATATTTATATTTATATAATTTTTTTTATATGTTTTTATTTATTTTCTTATTATATAGATGTATATTTATTTATATATGCATATATCTACACGTACACACACACATATATATGTGTGTGTGTGTGTGTGTGTGTGTAAATATATATATACACACTCACATACAGATTTATATATATATATATATATACAAGTTACCGATGCGCAGTCTCAGGGTCTGGATCCGGATGCCCTGTGGAAGGGCCCCCGGATGCTCTCCTGTGTGCATCCACAGGGCATCCGCTGTGAACCACTCACATTTTGTTGATGCCGCTGTGAAATACTTCATTCGATATTATATTGGCTGGTACTTGCGCGGCATTCAGAGTCTGGAAAACTGCAAGTTGTGAGAGCATAAGTCATTAATTGCATAGATTTAGGGATGCATAGTTTTCCAGATTGGAGAGTTGCAATTGCCTTCAGCGTGAAGATTCACCTACAGGCATCCAGGAATATTAAGGGAGACGTTGTCTTGCAAAGCCATTATTACCTGTGCGGGTTCATTCTTTTCCCTGTTGATGAGTTGTGTATACGAGCTGTTCAGAATTTCTGTGAGCTGATTGAATAATGATGATTATGTGTATTGGTTGCTGCTTCGATTTATGGGTTGGTCTGATCTTGAAAGCTTCATCAATTTGAAGGAACAAGTGCACTATTAGATAATCTCTGTATTTTGTGATTATAAGAGGATTGCTGTTGGGAAAAGCTAATTATTGGTAATGCTTTGGTATCATCTGCTGGGTTGCAAATAAAGGTCAGGTTGCGTTGTGAATTCCGAATAACTAT
>MU218967.1:263329-311398 GCA_018584345.1 Thuja plicata
GGGTGTGATGTTCGACTGGGCCCAGATAATCAGCGAGAACTTGGACCTCCAGTTGAGGTTGGTGCATAATTCAAAGACTTTCTACATGGGATCTTACTTGTTCTACATGATTGCCGGCATGTTCCAGCATCCGGGACTCAGAGCTATGGGCGAAGTTGGCAATGGACTCGGGCAGTACTTGGTGCATGAGTGTTATCCTCAGCTCCACCTCCATCGCACTAAGTATTTCAAAACATTCTACGATACTTTTGCCATGAAGACAGTAAGGACGCTACAAGGGGCTCCCCAAAGAAGGTTATCCCCGGAGGCAGAAAAGTTGGTCAAAAGGTATGGGTGGTGGTATATCCAATTTCAGAAATTTACATACATCCGGATAGCAGGGAGCACTTGTTGCCCGATGAGGCTACCAAGGTATCCACCCAACAGATTGATAGTAATGGAAGTGGCAAGGCAACTAGGCCACTTTGACAGGATCCAGAAACTTAAACATAAGCAGGGGGTCACTTTCCCACTTCAAGCAGGCGCTGACAGTTGCAATTCTTTGGCAGTCATGGCGGTGGCAGAGGAGTTGAAACTTTATACCTTAGCTCTTTACGAGGGGAGGCAGAGTTTTGATCCCAACCAACAGATTCAGATGGCTTATGGAAGTCCTTACAGACATGTACACCATATTGAGGACTACTGGGCCAATGCACAACGTAAGCCCGCCTACGTGATTAACCAGAAAATCACATTAATATAACTGAGTTAGTATCCACAGGTGTAAGGAACCTTGGAGTTTTTCTCATGTCCTTCATGAGTAATTACTTTTCAAGAGAGGGTTGAGTGTTTAATATCCTGTATCAAGTGTTCAATTCCTATATGTTATGTAGTGGTACAAAACTCACATCAACACTATCTTGAATTGTGTGCCTCCTCTTCTCCCTCTTTTTCCTCATCTTTTTAGACTCCTAGTCTGAAACTCACAATCTATTTTCATTCTCTTGGCTCTCTTCATCCTGAGAATGGATCACGAAGTGTGATTCTAAATGTTGATTGAAAAAAAAAAAATTTACACAATTTAATCTAGAAGCAACTATATTGAAGAATATCTATGTCATTGAGAAAGATGGGGTATCTTATACCCTTACACCTCTGCAAGAAGTTGAAGGTGCTGCTCATCAAGGGCCAAGTGTCATGGTGGTGAAAGAAAAGGAGTTTTTGAAGAGTCTTGAAGAAGAAGAATGCGTATATGTCATTGTGGGGAAACCTGTCGCTAATGCAGCGGCAGATGATAAGGAAGAGGTTCCAAGTGAAGTGCAGACCTTACTAGATAAGTATGACAGCATTGTTGTGGAAGAGCTGCCAAGCTCAGTGCCTCCAATCCGTGACATAAGTCATCATATTGATTTAATTCCTGGTGCAAGTCTGCCCAATAAGGCAGTATACAAGATGACACCTTAATAAAATGAGGAGATCAAAAAGCAGGTGCAAGAGTTGTTAGACAAAGGTTTGGTGAGGAAGAGTTTGAGTCCATGTGCTGTGCTAACTGTGCTGGCACCCAAAAAAGGTGTAGATTGGAAACTTTGTACTGACTCAAGAGCCATTAACAAGATAACCATTAGATATAGATTTCCCATACCCCGGATGGAAGATCTCAGACAGTTTGGCAGGGGCTTGTTATTTTTCCAAAATTGATTTGAAAAGTGGCTAACATCAGATAAGAATCGGAGAGGGGGATGAGTGGAAAACAGCTTTCAAGACCAATGAGGGCCTATATGAATGGTTAGTGATCCCTTTGGGTTATCCAATGCCCCTAGTATATTCATGAGACTCGTGAATGAGGTTTTAAGGGATTTCATCAGTGTAACACTGCCGTTGGGGTACTTCGGGACACCGAGATGCCAGGACAAGTTTCCGAGACTGGGGGACAAAGGGCCTCAATTTCGGTACAGCGGGGGGACAGCAACAAGGGGGCGTTGTATTCTATACATATAGAACTTGAAATGCTAGTTATGAAATGATGTTTCAGTATAACGTACCAAATTGAAATAATTTAACATAGCAAAATTGCAACACGAACCAGAACTATTGAACATTCAACATAGTAACATAGTACATACCCAATAGTAACATTCAAAAGTCAAAATTCAAATAAAAATAAAAGTACCCGTCCCGGCGGTGGCGTGGTTGCGGAATGGCAGAGGTGGGGGTACTCGGGTACTCAAAGTACCCGTTGCGGGGACGTCTCGGGGACGGGTACTTCAAGGTTTTGGTGGGTGTGCGAGTCCCCAGGTTTCATGGGGTTTCATCAATAAGTTTGTAGTGGTGTACTTAGATGACATTCTAGTATATAGAAAAACAAAAGAAGACCACTTGTAGCACTTGGATTAAGTGTTGGGAAGATTGGATCAAGAAAAATTGATAATTAATCTGATGAAGGAAGAGCTTGTGTATTTGGGTTTTGTGATTTCTAAAGGAACCTTGAAGATGGATTCTAATAAGGTGGAAGCCATTCTAAATTGGCCCACACCTAGGACTTTTGGAGAAGTCAGGACCTTCCATGGGTTGGCAAGTTTCTACCGCAAGTTTATCAGGAATTTCAGTCACGTTGTTGCACCAATGATAGACACCATCGAGGGGGAGAAGAAAAACAGGTTTCAACGGACAAGAGAAGCTGATCAGAGTTTTGAATTCGTGAAGACAAAGGTATCACAGCAGCCCATTCTTACTCTCCCTGATTTCAGTAAAGTATTAACTATAGAAGTGATGCTAGTGGCTTTGCAATAGGAGCAGTGTTAAGTCAGGAAGGAAAGCCCATTGCATTTTTTAGTGAAAAAATAAATGAGGCTAAGAAAAAGTACCCATCGTATGATTTAGAGCTTTATGCTATGGTACAAGCACTCAAGAAATGGAGGCACTATCTTCTACCAAAGGAATTCATAGTATTCACTGACAACCACGCATTGAGTTTTCTGAACAGTCAAGACAAGCTAAGTCATAGGCACATGAAGTGGGTTGAGTACCTGCAGGCTTATACATTCACCATACGAAGGGTCAAGCCAATAAGGTAGCTGATGCCTTAAACAGGAGGGCGGGACTAGTGCAAGAAGTGCAGCTGCAAAGTGTGGGGATAGATACTTTCAAAGGTATGTATTTTAATGATGCAGATTTCAAAGATGCATTTACTGTTTGTAAGCAATTTCAGGGTTCATTTCATAAAGAGTATGAAGACTTTGTGCTGCAAGATGGACTACTCTTCAAGGGGCTCAATTGTGTGTGCCAAGGTGTTCCATGAGGGAAAATCTGGTAAGAGAAAAGCACTGTGGTAGTCTATGAGGGCATTTTGGCTGTGATAAGACTTTGGAACGGGTTAAAATATTTTACCATTGGCCTAAGATGCATTTGGATATTAACAGGTTTGTTGATGATTGTGTCATATGCCAAAGAGCTAAGGAATCAAGTTCAAATGCAGGTTTATAACTTTATATTTGCCTATTCCAAGTAGACCGTGGGAGTCCATAAGCATGGATTTTGTTTTGGACCTACCAAGGACTTCAAGGGGGTATGATAGTGTCTATGTTGTGGTAGATAGATTTAGATGGCACACATTATTGCATGCGAAACCACTAATGACACTTCTCATATTGCAAGCTTGTTCTTCAAGGAAATTGTGAGAATCCATGGGCTACCACTATCCATAGTATCAGATAGAGATGCAAAATTCATTGACCACTTTTGGAGGACATTGTGGAGGAAGTTGGGGACCAATCTAGCCTTCACTTCTGCCTACCATCCCCAAACACATGAACAAACCGAGGTTGTTAACAGGTCCTTAGGGAATTTACTAAGATGTTTGACCAAGGAACGCAATCAATCATGGGATCTGATCTTGCCACAGGCTCAATATGCCTACAATTACTCGGTCAACCGAAGTATTGGTAAGAGTCCATTTGAGGTTGTATATGGGATGCACCCAAGAGGTATATATGAGTTGAGGGATTTGAGTGGATTGAACAAGAGAAGTGCTCAAGGAGAAGATTTTTCTGTGGTCATGCATGACATTCATCAGCAGGTAAAGAAAACACTTGAAAAGAATGTGAAAAAGTACAAGAACAAAGCAGATTTGAAAAGGAAGGATATACAATTCAAGGTGGGTGACTTGGTGTTGGCACATTCGAGAAAGCAGAGGCTACCTAAGGGCAAGTATACAAAGTTCATGATGAAGAAGATTGGGCCCTGCAAGGTGGTCCGCGAATTTGGGAATAATGCCTATGAGATTGAACTCCCAAAAGGAGCTGCCATCTCACCTATTTTTAATGTAGCTGACCTCTACCCTTTCAAGGTATCTGTTTTTGCAGGAGAAGAAGCGAGTGAACCTGATGTTGATGATGAGGATTGGGTTAAGGATCTCCCACCTAGTCAGCCTATCAAACTTGAAGCTATTTTGGACTCAAGGGAGGTTAAGAGGACAAGAAGGAAAGTGTACAAGGAACATTTGGTCAAATGGCTTGGGCTAACAATTGAAGATGCAACCTGGATGTCAGAAGATGACATAGCTCAGCATGGAGTCACTATTGCAGACCTCATTTCATCAGGAGGATGAAATTTTTCCTCTCCAGGTGTATGGTGCAGGAGCACAAAACTGCAATCTTGGTCCATATGTGGACATGAGTCCTAGAAATTTAGGGGGTCATGTTTTAAATTTGAATAAGGTCTTTGAGACCATGTGTAATGTTCAAACTCATTTTTGGGTCGATGTGTCAAGTTTTGTTGTGTTTTTGGAAAGTTGCCAAAATTGTTGTGATGCAACTTATGCGAACTGGCAGAATATGGAAGGTGAACAGTCAACCAACTCAAAGGTTGGGTATGACCATTGGAAACTGATGTAAGAAGTTTAAAATTGTTAATGATTTGTAGCTTCGGTCAGATTAATCCTATCGATGAAATCATATGCACGAGTAATCTCTATAATGCTGATCATAGATATCATCAGTATGATCAATAATTAATGAGTTATTATTATGTATATATGTATAGATATATATAATAAAGTAATTGCTTCTTTATTATTATATATATGTATACACATATATACATAACTAAGATAAAATATATATATATAATTATTAGTCATGCTGATTGATACAAATTATGAGAATCGATTATATATTAAACATGATCCATATAATGAATCAATGCAATGCATCGATTATATTGATGAGAAAATCGATCTTAAGTATTGATGCTACTAATCAATATTAATATAGATTATGTTAAGTGCTGTTTATATATTAAGTATCGATTATGAGGATCGATTTACTATCGCTGATTAGTTAGTTATTGGAGCATGTCTCTATGTAGAGACATGACTCCACGTGAACATTGTTCACATAGAGACATGTCTCTTCTTACCATATAAATTGTGATTGATATCGATTCAAATGTGAAGAACAGAAAATCGAAAGTGCAAGACAAATACACATTGCTCTCCTTCACATATTATATGCAGATTGATATTAATTCATCTTAAATTAATTGTGTTCATTATATATCAGCAACGATCTACTTTGCAAGTTATCATATACATCAATCCTAGTTGTAATTGAAATAAATAGAAAATTCCTTCTAAATCCAAATCTGATCAAACTTTAACATGGTATCAAAGCCAATGTAAGAGAGATCCGATAAGATTTATCAAGAGGAATTATTGGGAAACAACAATAATATGCAGCAGCAGGAGAGCCTGTCGATATCCCATGCAAAAGCGGAGGAAGAGGAAATGGAATTAGTGAGAAATTTGGAAGGAGGCATTGACTACAGTGTGCTTGTGATTGCTAGGCAAGATCTGCGCAATAGTCATCGGTTGCAGAGAACAATGTCGGGCAATGGAGTTGACACCACCGGTTGATGTTTAGGAAACCTCCAAGGTCTTTGTCGGAGTGGCTGGTAGAAATTTCATTGATTTGATCGCTGGTTTCGTGAATGAAGTTGCCCAAAATTTGAAGTGCTCACTGGGGAGCCTTAATTGTCGTAATCGGATCTGTCGTGTGCACTAAACGATGATTTCATGGCAAACAAAACAAAGATATTCTCGTTGATGAAAGAGACCACGGAGATGAATTCTCCACTATTGCCGACTTGGGTTGATTGTGTAGAAGCCTCTATGCAATGTGGTCCACGATAAGTATCGATATCGGATCTGTTACCAGTGATGCAACCACGTGGGCTGCGCAATTCACCTGCGTGTTTCACTAGCAGTCGTGCCTCCGAGTTGGAGTAGATTTGGCCAGAGGAGTGAACACAAATATTGTTGAAATGTGAGGACTGGCTGGAGAAACAATGGTGCCGGAGAATTGTGGGGGCCGGGTCACGAGGTCCGCAAGGTGTGGATCTCGCCAAGTCAAAAAGACTGTCATCGAGATTGCAAAGACCGCCGCAAGAAAGCTCCTAGTCTGTTTGAGAGCCAATCTTAGTAGTGTCGCTACTATGAATAGTGATCACTGTGTAATGCCAGTGAGAATCTTGCGTGCTCAGACTTTGGCAAATCACAGCCATTTGTTCGCCACTAGAGGTCGCTGCCAACAGCTGCGGCCAATGCACAATAGCTCGAATAATGATTCGGGATTGCTAGAGTGATCTTTTATCACCGCAGAGCCAGTTGAATGAGATTTTGTGTTTGTATATGCAACAATCGTAAAGAATATTGAGACTCTGTGTATGCCAATGGGATCTCAAGTGGCATTAAGGTCCGGCAATTGTGTGAATCTAAGTTGGGAATTGATGCAGATGCACATACACCACGAATAGTACTCAGTGTCTACGGGCTGCCTCCAGAAAAGGATAACGCCAACAGTGGTTGCCGAATCTCAGTTTCCTATTGCTGGAGATTTTTGCGAAAAATAAGATTGCCAAAGACAAAGTGTACTAAAGCCAGAAGTATTTGTTGCCAGTGTTTGTTGTAGTGTTCGACGATCCCTCAACAATGCCAGAACCTTTGGGATCGCGTGCTCTGCTAGTCGACAATTACAACGTGGTCACCAAAATTTGATGGATGTTGGGGCTATGCAGTCGGAGAGTGAGCCGTTGTTGGTGAAAATTGTCGATGCCAAGAGGATTATCAAAGCTCTGCGTGCTGGATTTTTCACCAGGAGGTGTTAGAATCTACGAACTTGTGGTTCACCTTGGTGCCTACTAAAGACACCCAGAAGACTCTTGTTGCAAGTCATTATTGTAGATCGAAGACGACATAAGGATTGGATGTATAAAGGAATAATCATAAACAACATTAGTATTTGAAGTTGCAGGCAACATTATGCAGTTTTTTTTAATTTACTATTGGCAGTACATGCAAATTTCAAGTTAACTACTGCAGTGACAGTAACTAGGGAGAGTCAAAAGTGTATGACAACGGGAATATGAGAAGTGTTTTTCACCAGTATGTCTCTGAAACTATCAGGTGGTGAAATCGTGGGTGACAATACCATGTCTGGTGATATCTATCGATAGAATCCTTATGGTGATACATCTTTATTGTTGTGGAATCATTATTGTCTCATTCAAATTGAAGGAACTCGATGCTACCTGAAACCTTACCAGAGATGTATGATTTGTCCTCGGTCTTGTATGATTGATTGATGGCTGGAGTATCCATTATAGCCTTGAAATCATTGTTGGGGATATATTTCCTCGTGTATGGAAGTCGTCCTTGACCAAACTTACTTGTTTGTGTCCTCCACCATTTTGCTACACCGAATGCAAGTCACAACTTTATACTGATATAGAAGTAACTTATGGACTGATTTCAATTTCTGAAATTATATCAACTATTCTAAAGAATTGTGGAGATAGGAATCAAGTTCTAAGCTATTTGTGAAATGCTATTCTTGTCTAGGCTCATGGATTAATAACAGCACCTAAGTAAAGCTTGACATTGTTGGAAGGCAAACATCCCTTGAAAGGTACTCGGGTTTGCCAGTGCCTATTGAGAATATGATCCCTCGTTATGTTAAATGTAAAGCAGATTGGTGGACTGCTGTCGCACACTACTCAACGTAGTGCAACTGTGGACAAGACAGTTTGTCGTAATCTGCCCAATCCTTGAAGAGGGATGCAATATTTGACAATAAGAGATAAGTATTCATACCCTTGAATAATGGTTATCAATTTATTTTTATTTTTTTGAGTCAGTAATTCATGCGATAACATTGGGATAGTAAATCTTTCATTGATATTTCCCTTCAAATAATTTAGTGTTATGAACTCTTTGTAATCTCTCTCTGAAGTGGTTTCAGAACGAATCAAGAAGCATAAGAGATTGCATTCAAGGGAGAAATATCTTGATGCTTACAGTCAAGGGATTGAATTGATGGCTGAAAACATTTCTTCGAAGAGGAAAATTCAGATGGAGTCTGCCATTTCATCAGAAGCAACCTTGGATGAAGAGGTCAGAAGATGATGAGAGTCTATTGGGGCAAGATATCTCCCATGATTGGAGTATGTGAGCACGGTATGCTCCCGTGACAAAGGGAGTAGCTAGAGGATCTACATTAGTAGACATCAGAGGCTCTTGATTCAGAGGGAGTAGACCATGTTAAGATGGTCTCTCTAGTGATTAGGAAATTGTAGCAGAGAGCTATGATTCATGGGATAGAGTCCCATTGTGTAGGCTGAAATGTCTTTATGCTAACTCCTAGGTCATAATATTCTTGGATAGGTGGATACTTGGTGAGCTTGGGATCAAATATCATGATAGAACAAAGCATTTTTGAGATCAAATATAGAACAAAGATCAAATATCCAACCTTCTATTTCATGATAGAGAAAAGCATTTTTGAGATCAAATATCACTATATTAGAGATATGGTGCAAATGAATGATATTCAGTCGAGGTACATTATCACTGAAGAACAGACGGTCGATATTCTAACCAAGCCTCTTGCTAGAGAGAAGTTTGTGTACTTTCGAGATAAGCGTGGTATGGTGGAGAATGAAGCCTTAGCTGAAAAGGATTTTTCCGCATCAGTGATCCATTATTTTGTATCTTATTGCATTCTTCTCTTTGAGAGAGAAGTTTGAGGTGAAAGCCTTTGTTTCCACCGTCTGGGATGAGCCATGGTGGATCCACCCTTTGAGATGAATCAAGGTGGATGTCATGTGTGCGACTCCATGACTTCATGGGCCCCTGTGAGCATCATTGAGAGGTGATGATCTCTCAATGATGAACACCTGTACTTCTGGTTGTTATTGTAAGGTGGCGACTTTACCATAGTTAACCACACTATCATGATGGATATCATGTGACTTGATATTTGTAGACATGTCATGAAAGTTAATATCTCTTAAGTAATATTAACTGAGTGATGGATATCATGAAAATTGATATCTATGAGTTATATTACTGAGATATTTCATGGTGGATATTAAGTGTATTAATATCTGCGGATATGCCATGAATTGTTATCCCTAAGGTAGGCATCGTATGGTTGATGCTTGTGAACAAACCATAATGGATATTGTGAGCTTTTGGTGAATATCATGAGTCTTGATATTTGTAGACCATTGCTCCTGATATCATGAGATGATATCATTATGGTGGGTATCATGAGATCTGATATCCGTGGATATGCCATAACTTCTGATATTACATTGAGGTGATATCTCTTCCACACTATATGTGGTGCTACTGTATTTACATTATGATCATCCTCCCTAGCTAAGAGGGAGTGTTAATGATTTGTAGCTTCGGTCAAATTAATCCTATCGATGAAATCATATGCATGAGTAATCTCTATAATGCTGATCATAGATATCATCAGTATGATTAATAATTAATGAGTTATTATTATGTATATATATATGTAATGATATATATAATAAAGCAATTGTTTCTTTATTATTATGTATATGTATACACATATACATAACTAAGATTAAATATATATATAATTATTAGTCATGCTGATTGATACAAATTATGAGAATCAATTATATATTAAACATGATCCATATAATGAATCAATGTAATGCATCGATTATATTGATGAGTAAATCGATATTAAGTACCGATGATATTGATGCTACTAATCGATACTAATATCGATTATGTTAAGTGTTGTTTAAATATTAAGTATCGATTATGAGAATCGATTTACTATCGCTGATTAGTTAGTTATTGGAGCATGTCTCTATGTAGAGACATGACTCCACGTGAACATTGTTCACGTGGAGACATGTCTCTACATAGACATGTCTCCTCTTACCATATATATTGTGATTGATATCGATTCAAATGTGAAGTACAGAAAATAGAAAGTGCAAGACAAATACACATTGATCTCATTCACATATTAAATGCAGATTGATATTAATTCATCTTAAATTAATTGTGTTCATTATATATCAGCAACAATCTACTTTGCAAGTTATCATATACACCAATCATAGTTGTACTTGTAATTGAAATAAATAGAAAATTCCTTGCATATCCAAATCTGATCAAACTTTAACAAAAATAACCTCACAAACACGAAGGAGGAGTTCCTGAATGATTTACATCTTGATTTCATATGACTGTGCACTGATTTTGTCTATTTCCTGCAAACTCACTGTTTTTCTACTCGGTACGGATATGGATTCAAATTGAAAGTTTCTTTGCATGACTGGATAGAGGATCGAGAAACCTAATATATGCATCTGGTTTGAGGTGTTTTCAATAAGTTTGGAGCGAGATATTGTCATTTTTCAGAAAACTCCCTGTTTAGCTAGGGTCAATAGGGTTTTGACAATAAAAATGTTCTAATTCACCATTCCACCATTCGAAAATTCTGATTCTCGGTGGAATGGAAGTTTTGTGTCTGTTCTTCATGATCACAAAGTTTCAGGACAGGAGGAGTTGTTGTAGTTATGTAGCTGCGAGAGAGATCAATTACCTGTGATGACTGCAAACTCTCGACAGCTGTTTCAGTTCTCCTATCGTGTTTGCATACTCTTTCTATGATCATCGTATGAACTTAAAGAACAAATATTGGTGTGAATCGGTGATGGTTATCAGGTACCTTCGAATCTGCTTCAGACTTTATCATTTCTGATTATTTGTATTATCTGTCTGAGACATTTGTGAGTATGATCAGTGTATGATCAAATCTAAAGGGTTTATCATTTCATACCTAGTATTTGTCAGATATTTTGAGGTCTCATATATTGTTATTGCTGAGAAAGGGTATTGCTTGATCTGTATGATCTGTACATACTTCGGCTGATTGTTAAAGAGTTAACAATCTTAGATTAGATACTACTTTGATGAAGCTTGAGATCTTCGTATTTGTTTTGGCATTCGATAAAGGGATCTATATTTTGTGGGCTGGTTTTTTCACCCTCAAGTGGAGGGTTTTCCCAAGATAAGTATTGTGTCACTCTGTCCTTTTGTGTTTTGAGATTCAATTCTTTGCATACTTATATATTCTAGTTCAAAACATTAACATGGTATCAGAGCGGATCTAAAGAAAAGATCCAGAACCAGAACTCTTAAGCCTTGAAATATTCTTGGACCATCACAAGTTATGGTCAAGTCTTCTTGGTTCGGTTATGATCATTCAAGATTGAGGATTGTTCATGTTTACGGGAGGTATTCTTTAAGGAGATGTTTGTTGGTATTCAGTGTGCGAGCTAGTATGCATGCAGTGCTATGATCATCGTATCAATGCTAGACTGTGATTATTGATCAATATTGTTAAAAGAGATAGTAGCTGTGTAATGATCTTTATTTTTGTGTGTGCTGAGATCTTTCTTGAGGAAGATTAGACAACAAAGAGATAAGTATTTTATGATTATACCTTTGAATATTGATCATGAATTTTTGTTTAGTTAATATTAATTCATGTTATAACACTGGAAATAGTGTATGCTTTTAGCATTGATCTGTATATTTCTCTTCATGATAGGTTGATTCTATGAATTATTATTAATCTCTCTTGGTTGCAGGACGAATCGAAAAGCAACGGGATGATGAGAGATTACATGCAAAGTCATGCAAGCTGTAGAAATGAACATGGGGACGTTGCTTGCAGCCATGGAACTGAATTGGTATCACATAACTTCATTAAAGAGGAAGATCCTATATAGGTTGTCATTATGATTAGTTTCTTCAAAGAGGAAGAAATGATATTCAGAGGGAGCTTGTGTGGCAGAGGGAGAGTGCGAAAGCTCCTTGCTTGGTCAAACATTGGAGTCAATTAATTTATTGTGATATTCAATATGTGATTATGTTGCCCCTATTGAGGAGTCTCGTCTGAGAGGGAGTCTCAGCATTCAGATGATCTTTATGTGCTTTAATGCATCTTTCTCCGAGACGAAGAAATTTGAGGTGAAAGCCCTTGTTAATGAGTTCTTCTTTGTGAGGGAGAAGTTCGAGGTGCAATCCCTTGTTAATGAGTTCTTCTCTGAGAGGGATAAGTTCGAGGTGCAATCCCTTGTTAATGAGTTCTTCTCTGAGAGGGAGAAGTTCGAGGTGCAATCCCTTGTTAATGAGTTCTTCTCTGAGAGGGATAAGTTTGAGGTGCAATCCCTTGTTAATGAGTTCTTCTCCGTGAGGGAGAAGTTCGAGGTGCAATCCCTTGTTAATGCATTCTTTTTTGCGAAAGAAGTTTGAGGTGAAAGCCCTTGTTCCACCCTCTAGGAGTAGCTATGGTGGATCCACCCTCTGGGAGTAGCCACGGTGGCTGTCATGTGAGAGAACCGTGACTTAGCTTTCTGTTCTTTCACACTCTGGGAGTAGCCATGGTGAATGTCATGCTAAGATGACAATATTATGTTGAGAAAATCTGTAATGAGATTTTGTTATTGACATTCTTTTTGGTTGCAACTCCATTGTGCTTGTCAAGTTTAGATACACTATGTCATACGAATAATCTCTCTCTTGCTAAGAGGGAGTGCTGAAGTTATGTAGCTACGAGAGAGATCAATTACCTGTGATGATTGTGAAAACTCTCGCCAGTTGTTTCAGTTCTCCTATCGTGTTTGCATACTCTTTCCATGATCATCGTATGGACTTAAAGAGCAAAAGAGCAAATAAAATGGTGATTTGGCTATTCTTCATAACCGTCACCGCTCATGTATTGAAAGCTGAAGCGCAAGTGTCATCGGTGATTATGGTTTAATGGATTTAGAGACCGTGTGGCTTCTCTAGAGTACGGGAATACAAAACGACAATCTAAGTAACTGTTGTCGCCTTCTTCTGGTGTAACGTGTGCTTCCTAATGAAGCGTTGGGCATAGTCTTTTCGGGCACGACATCTATCTTGATATTTATTGAGGATCTTCGGGATTGTTTAAAAAAAAATAGAGTGGTTGGATAGTGTTTTTATTAAAGCGAATATTGGTGTGAATTGGTGATGGTTATCAGCTACCTTCGAGTCTGCTTCAAACTTTATCATTTCTGATTAATTTGTATTATTTGTCTGAGACATTTGTGAGTATGATCAATGTATGATCAAATTTGAAGGGTATATCATTTCATACTTAGTATTTGTGAGATATTTTGAGGTCTCATATATTGCTATTGTTGAGAAAGGGTATTGCTTGATCTGTATGATTTGTACATACTTCGGCTAATTGTTAAAAAGTTAACAATCTTAGATAAGATACTACTTTGGTGAAGCTTGAAATCTTTGTATTTGTTTTGGCATTCAATAAAAGGATCTATATTTTGTGAGCTGGGTTTTTAACCCTCAAGTGGAGGGTTTTCCCAGGATAAGTATTGTGTCATTCTGTCCTTTTGTGTTTTGAGATTCAGTTCTTTGCATACTTATGTATTCTAGTTCAAAACATTAACAAGAGTTGGTTTGTGAGGGTGTAATTGATGCCCTAGGGCGATGGGGCATCAATTTTTTTTGTTTTTGATCGCATGTTAAAGTGGTGTAGCGACACAATAACAACCGTTTTGACTTGGAGACCATAAAATCGGTTGAATCTGATGTTTTGTCACATAACACACATGTTCCAATTGGTTTGATGCATTGGTGAGACATATGAAGGGTACTTGCTTTGTAATTTAGGCCTAATTGAACCGAGGACTTGCATAGAGAGCCCACTTGGTCCAAAGTAATCCAAGGAGATTCGTGCATATGTTGTAGTACTTAACATTAGGAGTTGGGAATGGTGAGGATTTGGCTTGAATCAGCCTTCTCTGTAAGTTATGGAGCAAAAACCAGTTGGGAGACATACTAGGCCATGAAAGACTATGTTGAAGTAAATGGGTGTTTGGGGTTTCCAAGAGTCAATCCTAGGAGTCTTTAGAGATTATTAGAACCACTCCACCATGTCTTGCATCAAGGATCAATGCTTGTGATCCTTGGTTTGATATCTCTCTTAAAGGAAGTCTTCTCCTTTATATATCTTTACCTCTCATTGAAGAGGGACATCTCTTTAAATAGAGATAACCCTTTGAATGGACATATCCTTTTTTAACAACCCCTTTTCATTATAACCTACACTCTTCCATAATTGCTTCACATTAAGCATATTAAGTGCTTCCCTTAATTACTGCCTTTGCTTAATTACATTCATCACCGCTTTCCTTTTTATCTCTACTCATTACCATATCACTGATGCCTTAACCCTTACCCCTGCTCATTAATTTGTCACCATTGCTTTTATCGCTACCTATATCTAATTATATGTCTATTGATTGGATCAATCTTCTCTGCTGATTAGGTTGATCCGCTCTTATATCTTATTTTCCTTTACATCTGCTCTTAAATCCTTCCCTCCTTGAATGCTTGGAATGCAATCTCCTTTATACGTTATTGGTGAAAGGGTCACAACGTTTCATAAGAATTGAGTCGCCACTTTTTGTTGTTGTGGTTGAGAACAATATATTATTTCCCAAATTGATTTCCCTTGGATGTCTTCCGCAAATGAACCCTTCTCCCCTTCATATCTTCCAACATGAGGGAGAGTCACAACTCTTCATCATGTCTGTCTCTTTGCAATGGTCACAACCTTTCATAATTACCACCTTTGAGAAAGTCACAACCCTTCATCATTTCCGCACTTTGAGAGAGTCGCAACCTTTCATAATTACCACCCCTTGAAAGAGAGACAACCCTTCATCGTTTTTTTCCATTTGAGAGAGTCACAACCCTTCATAATTGTCTCTCTTTGAAAGAGTCATTGAATATCAGTATTGGATTCAACATCATCATTTCTGCCCTTGGAGAGAGTACAACCCTTCATAATCGTATCTATTTGAAAGTCACAACCCTTCATAATTACAAATCTTTTGAAGAGTCACAACCCTTCATAATTACATACCTTTGAAAGAGTTACAACCCTTCATCTGTAATGTCCCCTCTAGGATCCTTTAAGATTTGAGACTAATTTATATAACTTCAATTGTAAGAGACTTTTCTCTATCATATAGTATAATATATGTATAAGGTATTAATATCCTTAGTTTAACGAATTAGACAAAGGAGGAATTGACCAAGGCCAATGTTTGTTACTATCGAAGACTGATCTGCGGCAGTTTAATTGTCAAACTATAATTATGATGAGTTTCAAATCTTAATTCGATGGACCAAGCTGATGATAGTAAATGCTTTGAAAGAGATTGCCTTTGACCAACCAATATTGACCAGATAAACCTTATATCCCAATTTCTTCAAAAAATGGGTGCAAGGTAATTATAGGTATAATAGGTATCAACCTGGGATTATAGAGGGACCCTATTTGTTGTATTGATTTAAATAGAAGTTTTTATGCTGGTCTGACCCTCCCAGTATCGACTTGCTATTCTTTTATAATATATATAAGAAGAAGAATAAGAAGTATTTGATGTCTGTTGAAGAGATACCTAATGCCCTTTTATACTTATAAAAGGGATGTTGAGTTATGCTTGCAAAAGACATGTCTTATTACCCATTGTACCATTCATGACAGTTGGTTATCGCTGTCAGTCAGATTTCTTAAATCGTTGTTAATCATCGTTTGAAATGGTTAGAAGGATGTTAATCGATTTAACAATCATCTTAATTGCTTATTGAACCACATCCCTTCCTTAACACATGAGATTGACTATGCATTGGAACTCTTCTAAAATTTTGTATCGATAGTCAACGTTTCTGAAATAATAGACTCCATGATATCCACTATCACCATGTTATCGTTCGTGTAAGGATTCGACCACATCAATTTATCCATATTTATATTTGATATTGATATGTGCCACGGTGTGCTATTGTCGACTTCTATGCTAACAAAATGGGGCATTTCTAGAAACTTAATATTTTCTTTGATCATTGAATCGGCACTCCATGTTTTATATTATTATTTTTGTTGTTGATCTTCATTCAAGGTAATATAAATTATTATTTACTTGTATTAAAATTATAGTGTTATTTATTTATTACTTATTTTATATTTAATTTATTATTTATTATATTAGAATATTATATTTAATAGGTTATATTAATAATTATACTATATTCATTCATCAATATATGATATTATATTATACTATTTAATACTATACTTAATTTACTACTAAATCATATTCTAGTTTATTATTAATTATTAATTTATTTTTGTTATTTATTATTAAATCCTATTCTAGGAAGGGGACATTATAGTCCACCCTTCCCCAAAATTGTTTGTCCTCAAGCAATGTCAATTCAATGTGAGTGCTTCCTGTTGTGCAACTCTAATATCATCTTGCCTTACAACTTTGAATTCAATAACCCTAAAATAGTAAAGTTCAACTAATCAAATCTGAAGATATTTCATCATAATGTTCAATTTAAATTCTAAGAATAATTAAAATAATAGAACCTATCTTGAATTACTGTAGCACTTCCCTTCTTTTTTGTTATGAGTTGCTTTACTCCTTGATGAATAACCATAGTTGCATGGGTACTCATACCCAAACGTGTACCAGGTCCTGGTACGTGTACCCAAGTACCAGGTACTCAATGAAGAGCATCATAGCTAAGGACCTTGATTAAGATTTCTGATTTTTGTTTCACTTTTTTGTGTATCAGCTTGTTTATCAAGCTCATTTCAATATATAATCACTAATCAGTTTGAAACTTTGATGCAATTATTGTATGACATTTCAATTTGTGTACTTAATCTTCGAAGTTAATGTTTGATAGTAAACTTTATCACTGTTCTTGTTTTGAAACCTCAATGTCATATTTTCAGATTTTCTATAAAATATTAATTTTATATATAAAAAAATTGGCGTACCCAAAGTACCCTAGTCTCCTATTTTTTTAAAAATAGTTGTACCCGTACCTACCTCCGAAGTAACCAAGTACCCTCGTTTTCGTGCAACCTTGTGAATAGCCCTTCAGAGATATAGAACCTCTTCCTTGATTCCTTTCTAAGAATTTCAACATTCACAAAGAATATCTCGATAGTCACCAAGAATGTCGTTAATCAAATTCTAACACTCACCAAAATGTCCTCGATCAAGCTTTGACACTCACCAAGAATGTCCTCAATCAAGTTTCAACACTCACCAAGAATGTCCTCGATCAAGCTTCGACACTCACCAAGAATGTCCTCAATCAAACTTCGACACTCACTGAGAATGTCAATCAAGTTTCAACATTCACCAAGAATGTCCTCGATCCAGCTTCGACACTCACCAAGAATGCCCTTAATCAAAGTTTTGACACACCATGCATGCCCTTAACCAAGTTTCAACACTCACCAAGAATATCCTTAATCGAGTTTCAACACTAACCAAGAATGTCTTTGATCAAGCTTCGACACTCACCAAGAATCCCTAATCAAGCTTCAACACTCACAACGAATGTCTTTAATCAGGTTTCAACACTCACGAAGAATGTCCTTAATCAAAGTCCTTTCAACATTCACCAAGAATGTCTTTCAGAGATGTGTAATCTTTGCCTTGTAGTAGGGTGCTTTTAGCAATTCTCCCTTAACACAGTGTAGTAGGGTACCCTGGTAGCAGTTCTCCCTTCACTTCCACTACAATAAGATGCCCTTCGCAATTTTCCCTTTATTGCAGCCTTTTTCGCCTTATTCAGTTCATATCTTAAATGTTTGCTAACAATAAATCAAGATTTACATAACATAGTTACATAAATATATTAATCGCTATTTATGTATTGCTAACACAAACTTTCTAGCTTGTTGTCACAGCTAGGGCTGAACCTCCTCAAAGCTCCATTGGCTTTCCATTCCTTCTTTATCTGATTGGATGTTTTTAAGATCCCCTTCATCATAGTTTGTTCTCTTATGCAATGTTCCATCTATTTCTTTGTCAAGTGTTACTTCTATTCTATGGACTTGACTCCTTTTTCCCACACTTGTGCCCCAATTCCCATGGTTCTTTGCATCTGAAACACAACCTTTCTTCATTAATTCATCTTTCCCTTGGCATTGATACCCTGTATTCCACTGTCCTTTGCCTAAATAACATTCTCTTCCCTTATCGCCCTTTCTTGACTCTTCATACCAATGTTGTGCCTTAGGTGGAAGATCCTTGGGTCTTTCATTTAAGGAATTGGATTCAACCTTCATAGCCTTCTGTATTGCTTCTTCCATTGTTTGTGGTTCTAGGGGATTTACTATAGCTTTGATTGATTCTTTAAGTCCTTCAATAAATAGATAAGTGAGCCTTTTTGGGAAAGGCTAGGAATCATAACCACTAATTTTTGGAATTTGTTGGCAAAAACTTCTATGATTCTGTGTGGCCTTAGTCGGGTTAGCTCCTTGAAGTACCACTCAGTATGCTTTTGATCAAATATATTAATAAGCTTTTGAGTAAATTCACTATAGGTGGTTATAGACTTGAGTGATGACTCCATGATGCCACCAATCATGGGCTATCCCAGATAGGTGGAGTATGCCAAACTTAATAGCATTTTCCTCAATCATAGGGCTGAGTGATAAATAGGTATCAAATTTTTGGACCAATGATTGTGGGGTAATTTTGTCAAAGCCATCAAAACATGGTATATCCATTTTGTTTATCTTTGATTTGAGATCTTTATTTGAATGGTTCTTTCTCCTAATTGAATTGGCTTGGGTCTTGACTTCATAATACTCTTTAAAGGGTATTCAACTTTGAATGGCTAGGTCTAGTCTAGCATACATTTGCGCAAGTTCCTCCACATTGTTTGTGATTGGTTCTTCCTCTTCCATAATGGGTTCTTCCCTTGGTAGAAATGGGGGAATGGTCTGCCTAAGGATGGAACTTTAGGTTGAATGTTCATTCTCGGAATGATTTGAATGAGTGTCTTTTCCTAAATTTGGAACGAGTCTTTTATTACAGCAATTGTTCATGCTTTGAATGGCTTAAAGGATTAGTTGATTAGTTCTTTCAAACCTTTCATTGGTTTGCGCCATAAAGGCTCTAAGTTCATTTACCAATTGCTCAGCCATAGCTGCTACACCCTTCCTACATTGATATGTTTGAAAGAAATATCTTCCACAGGATGGCAGGATTATGCTCTAATACAACGGTAATGTCCCCTCTAGGATCCTTTAAGATTTGAGACTAATTTCTACAACTTCAATTGTAAGAGACTACTCTCTATCAATAGTTTGCACGAAAAACTCTCATATGCTAAAATGCTTGTGTTGAGTATGATAAATGTGTATGGTATTAATATCCTTAGTTTAATGAATTAGACAATGGAGGAATTGACCAAGGCCAATGTTTGTTACTATGGAAGACTGGTCTGCAGCAGTTTTATTGTCAAACTATAATTCTGATGTGAGTCTCATATCTTAATTTGATGGACCAAGCTGATGATAGTAGAAATGCTTTGAAAGGGATTGTCTTTGACCAACCAATATTGACCAGATAAACCTTATAACCGAATTTCTTCAAACAATGGGTGCAAGGTAATTATAGGTATAATAGTTATCAACCTGGGATTATAGAGGGAACCTATTTGTTGTATTGATTTAAATATAAGTTTTTATACTGATCTGACCCTCCCAGTATCAACTGGCTATTCCTTTATATGAGAAGAATAATAAGAAGTATTTGATGTCTGTTGAAGAGATATCTAATGCCCTTTTACACTTGTAAAAGGGATGATGAGTTATGTTTGCAAAAGACATGCTTATTACCCATTGTACCATTTCATGACAGTTGGTTATTGCTGTCAGATTTCTTAAATCGCTGTTAATCATCGTTTGATATGGTTAGAAGGATGTTGATCAATTTAACCACCATCTTAATTGCTTATTGAATCACGTCCCTTCCTTAACACAGGAGATTGACTATGCATTGAAACTCTTCTAAAATTTTGTATTGATAATCAATGTTTCTGATTTAATATGACTGCATGATATCCACTATTTACTATGTTATTGTTCATGTAAGAAGTCGACCACATCAACTTAATCATATTTATACTTGATATTGATATGTGCCATGGTGTGCTATCGTTGATTTCTATGCTGACAAATGGGCCATTTCTAGAAACTTAATACTTTCTTTGACCGCTGAACTGCCACTCCCTTATGTTTTATACAAGGTCACCTTAAGACATGGAGACTTTGAAGATTGGTACCAGCACTGGTACGGCTAATTTTCAAAAATAGGAGACACAGGTACTTGGAGGCGGCAATTATTTTTTAATATAATTTAATAATTTCCAAGAAATATCATAATGTAGAGCTTTAAATAAAAGAACAATGGAAATGTTTAAGTTTAAACATTAAAACCATTGAATCAAAATATCAAATCTGAAATTCCAATCACTAATACTAATAGTAATGCCATTTCATTTTGTGTCATATAGAGTCAAATTGTCAAAACTATTTCTGAGTATCGCACATGATTTCTGAGTATCGCACATGATCATATCAGATTGATGCTAAATCGCTGATATGCAAACAAAAAACTGTAAAATGTAAACAAAAATCAGAAATCTATCATCTACTCTGGAATGTTTTGATCATCCATCTCAATGTCTTCAGCTTTGATGCTGTCCAAATAATCATCACTCTCCAACTCTGGTTCCTCTAATGGTAGTACAACTAGGAGTAATTCATTAAAGCCATTTGGTACAACCGCTTCTTCCACAATGGTTGCAGCTTCTCCATCAGGTGCAATTTGGTCCCATTAGGCTGAAGGACCCTCCATGTATCCGGGAACAACACAAGAGAGAAGGCGAAGTGAGATATGAATGTACACCAGGTTCTCTGCTTTCACTGTCATGTGAATTTTTCCATATTTTGCATACATGTTTGCCAGTGCAGATGCACTAGTAGACATGTCTGCAAAATGTGGCACCTGAAAAACGGTAAAACCCCAAACAATCGAAGCTGGGGAAAATGATCAAGGGGAAAAATAATAATTTAAAAATAAAATTAATCCCCCAACCTTGGTGTGCGTGCAACTCACGGATTCAGTCAGCTAGGGCTTCGATCGGCAGCATATGGGCTTCTAGCCTGAAAAATGATGGTAAGTTTTATTTTATTTTTTTGATATGCCTTCTTCACCTAGAGACGTGCGGGAGACTCCATAAAAGATGGCAGGAGAATGGGGTACAGTGGGAGACATCGAGATGAAGCCTCCGCCCATTTTTGAGGTCGCTGGGTATGCGTGAAGTCTCAGAGACACGTCTCGGAGACGCGTCTCAGAGGGGTGGAGACGCATCTCCTGGTTACACTGGTTTTATAATGTTATTTTTGCTTTTGATCTTCATTATGGCTTATTGTATTATCATAATGTCTTTGTTTAGGGGATTATAAATTATTATTTAATTATATTCTATGTTACCCCGGTTTCCAGAATGGGGGGATGGGGTGTCGGGGAAACGGGTTTCTGGGACGAATATTTTTTCCCCGAAGCAGGGGACGGCAGTGGGGACAGCTATATAAAAAATAGGGAAAATTTAAAATATATAGGAAAATTTTGAATATTTATATGAAAACATGGATAAAGCACGCTTATATACAACATAGAGCCTTAACATATAACATTTGTATTAAATAAGTTAAATTGAGAGTTCACATAAGAGTGGAAGTCAAACAAATTACCAAAATTCAAGCATTAATTTTATAAGCAGCCATGGGATGGGTTTCCGGAAGTTTCAGAGTTTCCGGGACGGGTTACATTATGCCGCAAATGTGTCCCCGGGTAACACTGATTATATTATAATTATAGTGTTATTACTTATTTTATATTTAATTTTAGTATTTATTATATTAATTTATCTTATTTGATAGGTTATATTATTAAATATTACTATATTCATTCATCAATATATAATATTATGTTATACTATATTAATATATCATATTCTTTTATTATTATTTTAATAATATAGTTAATTTAATAATAAATTATATTATAATTTATTATTAAATATTAATTCATTTTTATTATTTATTATTAAATCCTACTCTAGAAAGTGGACATTACATCATCATTGCTACCCTTTGAAAGAGTCCTTTCCTTATCTTCTTCCCATTCCTTTATTCTTCTATTAATCCTTTTTTAATTCGATTGCTCCCCTCTTTCTTCCTTCCTCCATATCCTTTTCAAATAAACCCTCCTCCCTTTTATATCATATGTTGAGGGAGTCACAACTCTTCATTGCATATCTCTTGACCTTTCATTAGAACATAATTAACTTGTCATTATATTATAGTATATTTTATTATTATCTATTATGAAACCCTATTTCAAAAAAAAGGAAATTTAAATGGGCTTCAAAACAAAATAGCATGCAAAAGATGGTAAAGTGCTAAGGCAGACAAGATTGCCTTAGCCATGAGCCATATCAAACAAAAAAACAAGGCAAAAGAATTTTTCCATGCTAGTGAAAATTCATTACAATAACCGTGGAGAACTACTAGAAGGCCAGTCTCGATACACAAAGGAGCTGTAGGCAATGAGGCAAAAAAATGTCGAGGGGGGCTTGGCTGATCAGAGTCTACACTGCCCAGGTTTCAGAGGTCCAGGGTGATATGATAGACCGGAATAACCAGAAATTTGAACTCTTAGCATATTACGAGGAATCAAGGATTGTAGTCAAAGGCATTGTGGTGATTGTGCCATCATGGCAGCAGTCATAGGTATAATTGTCAAGCAGAGCATGCTGGCAAAGTGGCTACTCTTGGAAATGATAAAGTTGTGGTGTCAGAGTTGCCTGTTTCAATTAGAGCTGCCATACCATTTAGTCGAACATAGCCTCATGGGTGGTGGGATGCCAACTCTCATGTGCAGATCATTTCTTTAATCTGGTGGACCCCAATAATTTCTTTTATAATCACATAATATCTAGTTTTGCTTGTTGGTTTGTGTTCAACAGTCGCATGTCCATGGTTTAGCCTATAGGGACACAGATTGTATGCATAGCACTTATCTTTTCCTATTTGGCAAGCGTCCCAAATGATACCTCCCCCTTATTTATGAAGAAACTAGAAAGGCAACTAATAATTTTATAACTATTCAATCTAATCTTAAACTGGTTGCAGATAGCTAAAGAACCTATTTAATAGCATACCTTTAAAAGCCCTCTTTTATATTTACAATGATGTCAACACAATATTTTTATATAATTAAAACAATGTCATAAAATAAAAAATACATGTCCAGTAACTAAAGGAGTCAGTGAAGATAGATAAAGCCTTACCTCTAATGCATTTCTAACTTGGACAGGATCTGGCACAAAGCGGAAAGCAATTCCTTCAACCTTGAGTTTGTAAACCTACATAAATAACAACGTGTTCCAAAGAAACAGATTCTCAAGATATGAGTATGAGGTGTTGAGTTTATGCAATAATCAAAATCAAAGCACGACAAAATTGCATCTCTGACTATTCCTAAGGTACCTAAAAGAGTTTCCAAAATCAAAGCTTATGCGCAAATGAATCAATTTCTTGTAATAATTAAATAAAAATGTAGTTTATTCCACGCAATATGCTTTGCCCTTCTAGCATATATCAAGCTAACAATCTAAACTGCATTGAAAATTGTGATGAGAGATGAGAAAGCTTTTGACATCCGTCATGCCAAATTAACCAGTAGTAGTCACTTATAATTGAAGTGTATTTATTTATTTAGAAGATGGCCTCTATTGGTATCCAGTTTGAAACTAATTTTTTAACCTTTGTTTAATTGTTTTTTATTTAAGATATAATGTACTAGGTTGTTACTGCAAATATCTATGTAACCACGACATAGTCAGTATAACACAGGATGCTTAAAACCAAATATGTTCCAACCTCTGTGTCATTTGAATTACACACCTTACAGATTCTTTGTTCATAATATGCCTCAGGAGAATCCATTAAAAAATTCAGTGTTGTTCATCTGACATATGTCCTAATTTTGAAATCACATCTTCGTTAAAAACCCATGTTGCTGAAAGCAGTGCGTTTTGAGACACATCAAAGCTTTGAAAGTCTCACAGACCATATCCGAGACAGGCTCAGTGAGTCTGCAATAGAATCTTATGAGTCTCAACTATCAGACTTAGTCAAATCTACAGGAATAAACTCAAAAATCAACTCAAAATTTTCAAAACACCATTAGAAACACATTTTATGCATTATTATTTTTAATTGCTGAGTTTAGACCAAGATTTTTCACCAGGTTTGAATGCAAGTTTAAAAAAAAAGCTTGCTAAGTCCAAGTCACAATGCTATGGTGGAGATGCAATAATAAAAATAGAAGCTTACTATTTTCCATGGAATAAAATCCCTAACCAATCATATTAGAATAATGATAAAATTGAAAGACTCGAGTTCTACTCAATCTATCACTAACTCATGCAATTTGTCTTCTTTTAGAAAATTATCTAACTCTGAAAATGTGATATAAACTAAAAGTGAAAGCCATATCCTATTAGAACTTTTGCTTTTAGTAGTACCTCAACTTTTTCATTTGTGACTTTATTGCCCATACCTTCTTCATTGGATTTGTCAGCAAGCTTATAAGCTTTCTTAGTTCGTGCAAAGCACCTAACAGCCTGTAAATCTCAATAATCATTGTAAACATGTTCCCATATTCTGAAGGGAATAACTACAAGGGTATTAAAATAATATTGTTTTATTTAGTATATAATTGTCAAATATATCATTAGGGTAGTATTTAGAAACTTTTTTTGTTTCTTTCAGTTTAGTTTGCTTTTCTTAGTTGTCGGTCGCTTCTGTTATGGAAAGATCTTTTGTAATCTCTTATTTAAGGAGTCTTCCGCTCCTTTGTTTAATATTGAATATTTCAATCATTTTATGGTATCAGAGCAGAGGTATTCTTTCTTAGAGTTTTTGATGATTTGTTTTAATAATATTCGTGGTGTCTTTACCTGAAAATTTTGTGAAATGTTTTCAAAAGTTTTAGAATAATTTTTTTATTAAAATCCGTGGGTTCTTTCTCAGGAAAAATGCAGGCTCCATTTTCTGCAAAATCATGGGATCTGTTTTCTGCAAAAAACGTGTGCCTTCATTTTCTGGTTTGTTTGCTCAGTTTCTGCTTGCAAAGGACTGGAGTTTTTTCCTCCAGCCCTGCAACCAGGGTTTCTTCGCTGCAACTCAGCTCTACGACCTAGGCTTTCAGTGCCTGTTCTGCGTCTTTTTTTGGATGTTTTTTTCTTAAAAATCATTGCTTTCAGCCCGTGCAACAAGGGTTTTATTTTTTGCACAACTTTTACAAAATCATGTCTGTGTGTTCAGGTTTTTTCCAGCCAGCGAGGTGCTTGGTTTATCTGAAAAGCCCACGCGACCTTTCTTCCGGCCACATAGGGTTTGCGTTCTGAGTGCCCTGCCTAAGCGCCACAAGGATGTTCTTGGTGTTCTTTCTGCCTGTCTAGGATTTTTCTGCAGAAAAAAAAAAGGATGAGGGTTTTTTCTATGCATGGGATTCACTGCCTTTTCTTCAGATCATCCTAGGGTATTCAGACCAGGCTATTTCAATTTTCTAGCTTTTTTCACAGTTTTTTTAATAAAATAGAGGGTTTCAGCATCTTCTTTTAATGACCTTTTTTATAAATGAAAAGTAGAAAATTTTAGGAGCTTGCTTTTTCAAATTTTATCCTAAAAATTCTTGCTGAAGGTTTTCTCACTTTTTGTCCCTTTAGGTAGCTTCATTACCCAGCATCATTTTGGAAGGCAGTCAGAAGGTCAATGGTAAAAATTATAACACCTAGAAACAGTGGATGCTCACCATCTTCAAGTACAAGGTGTCTTGACCAAATTGTACTTGGTAAATCAACTTGTCCAACACATGGTATAGAGTAGGACGTTCAATGAGTGTAATTGTGAAGCTTCTATGCTAATCAAGTTATCTATCACAGATGAGATGCTTCCAAAAAATCCCTCCCTACAAAAATTTGGACTATCTGAAATCTTTGTATGAACAATTAGATAAGGCAGGTCCTTCCTTTAAAATATGTTGTTCTCGATCACAATGGATGAAAAAATGTCCCTGCGGAATCATTTAATGAAAAGCAGAGATCATTTTATGAAAATCATAGACATTCACGATCAACTGGAGGCCATTGGTCGCAAGATGGAAGAAGATAACATTCGCATCACACTGAAAAGCTTACCATGGTCCCTATGAGCATTTCATAGAGACTCTAAAGTCTAAACATCACATCTAGCAATGTTGACCTGAAGTTCGATTATTTGTGCAACAAACTCTTGTAGTAGGACAGATGAAGAAGCAATTTGGAAGCAGCCCTGTTAATCTTTATTCTTTGGAAATTGGGGATAATATCACAATCTAAATGTTTACAAACTGGATCACTTTACCATACTCCCTTCCACTTTTGCGTTTTTGAACAACATATTACCAACCCACAATATGTAAATGTTATTCTATGAAATAAGGTCCTGAATCTTGTTTTCATCTGTATGACTTCCTGTTTAGTACTCCTCTAGAGGGAATTACTACAAATTTTATTGGAGTTACTGCTTCTACGTTAAACTGATTGCAATGGAGTACATTCACTTTTTTATTTATATATTGCATGCAAGGCCCAAAAGACAAAGAATCTACTCATACCAACCTGATTGGTCAAGGCAACACCTTCAATTTCTTAACAATAATTTTGGTGGTCGGCTGGGATTGTTCACAGGCCCCTTGGAAAATAGTAAATTGTCATAGCTAGATCAGATATTGACCATTAACATGCAGAATTGTAGATAGCAGAAAATATGTATGTTGGTACCGAACATTCAAATTATTCATAATGTATAGATAGTAAGTAGACAAACACATTACTGTAGACTGAAATATCTAGGTGATGATGAGTGTCAATTCTTGACAATGATTCTATTTTGACCATGATAATCAATGACTAATCACCATTGATTATGCTTTTCCTTTGGAACTACTACAGCCGCAGATCCACAAAAAGCATTGAGTCAAAACTTATTCTCTTTGAGAAATTATTTGAATTGGATTCAATCTCAGTGCCTCTGATAAATGTAAATGTGATACAGTAAAGTGGGCAACTGTGCACTTGAAATCCAAGCACAAACTCAATAGAATGTTAAAAAATAGCCTCAAAATAGTAAGTCCTTTCTGCTCCAAAAACATGTAAAAATATGCATCAGACACATTCAATTCATGAGTTAAAGATTATCCACATCGTTTGCATTAGCTTCCAACTAGGATACCGGGTCCGGCCCTGGACCCCCCCGGACCCGGATAAATTGGAACCAGTTCAGGGTCTGGGTCCGGTTCACATGTGGGTCTGGGCAGTTCCAGGCAGGGTCCAAATTTTAGGACCAAATTCGAACCCAGGTTGCGGGGGTTTCGAACCTGGGCGAATTTCACATAAAAAAGCAAATTTGAGGCAAATTTTTGACGAATTTCGCGCGCGGTTTCAGAAAACACATTTTTTATAACGAAATTTATAAAAATTTGGCGTCCACAACCCTAAAAAGGTGATTTTAAAGGCTTTTTTTTTACTTCTAATTCTCATTTGGGCCCGGTGAAAAATAACTCTCAATGCCTTTATAAAATAATTAAAGTCAGTTGAGCTTTCAGGGGCGCTGCCCCCGAAAACCCTCGCGGGGGCGCTGCCCCTTGACCCCGTCTTGGGGACTTTGCCCCCAAACCCCCATTTAATAATTTGGGGTGGAAACTGCGCCAATAAAAGGGGAAAAATTAACCTTCGAGTCTTACTAGGCTCCATATAGAAGATGATGATGATGAAGAAGAAGAATATCAATGAATTATTAATCCATTAGTTGAACTTCAAACAATGATACTTGAACTGATGTTGTGATTTAATTTTAATGTTTTGAATCTTTGATGTTGAACTTGCACTTGAAGTATATGATGGTAGTATGAACATGGATTCATGATTCATGATGCTATGATTACAGATTTACAAGTGTTTTATTGTTTAAAATTTAAATGTTTACTTTTTATGATACCATGTGACATTCTAATCTTAACTCATGCTTCTAGGCTGCATAAATATCAAAATATATATATATATATATATATATATATATATAAATTACATATTTTTGTACTAACGAACCCGAACCCAAACCCCTTTTCAAAATTTTGCTGTACCGGCGAACCGGTTCTTCGAACTCGAACCCGAACCAGCATCCTAGGCTTCCAAAATGATGCAAAGAATCAATAATTTATGCAAATTAACATGTTAGACTGCCCAAAGACGAGAAGTAGAAGACTTTAAAATAAGTGAGCTTATATGATCCTTCTGTATTTGGCAAATCTTGTGGAAGCCCTTGAACCAAAAACACATAGATATATAAATGTACATTATTACATACACAAATATATAGACATATGTCTATGTGCATCCATCTAAATGTATGTGTACATATATCTACGTATATGCTTGTTTTCTTGTAAAATATAATCACAAGAATATCGCTAAAAGCCTCATTACTGGTTCACTCAAAAAATGGTTCAGCTTTGGGTTCAGTGCATACCAGGTCCAAGTACTCTGTTGGTGCCAACAGAGGCCTGCAAATTTGAGCAGGGTTCATCTGGGTACACAGCAGAGCATCCCCAGGTAGAACCGAGCACCCAAAATGCTATTTTTTTCTATGTTGGCCTCATTACTGATTCACTCAAAAAATGGTTCAGCTTTGGGTTCAGTGCATTCCAGGTCCAAGTACTCTCTTGGTGCCAACAGAGGCCTCCAAATTTGAGCAGAGTTCATCTGGGTACACAGCAGAGTGTCCCCAGGTAGAACCGAGCACCCAAAATGCTATTTTGTTTTTCTATGTTGACTTCATAAGTTGATTACTCAACCTAAAAAATCAACCATAACCATAAAATTGATCTCTGATCACTTTACTTCATTCTCAAAACAAAGGACACAAACAAGATAAATTTGCTAAAATTTCATTATTGTTTGTCATTGGATAGAGCTGAAGATTGATCCTGAGATTTCCAAAGTAATTGGTCTATTATTCCTAGGTGTGTGCAAAAGTCCATTTTCTGCCAAGGAGATTGTGGAGAAAGATTCTTGGACTGAACTAAGTTTTTTCTGGTATTTTCTTCTACAAACAAACTCTCGTTTTGTTCTTTATTCATCTACATTTAAATGAGTTAGGATACACACACACACACATATATATATACATCTCTCTCTCTCTCTCACACACACACATATATATATCACACACACATATCATAGTTACAGGACTCTGCGAGTCCCGAGCAAAGCCAGGCCTCCAAAGTCCTTTTGGCTCTGGACTCGGACTCAACAGAGTCCTGCAGAGTCCTGGCGGACTCCCCGAGTCCTGCTGACTCGCTGGACTCTGTGAGTCCCACTGGCAGGACTCTGTCGCAGCAGTAAGCTGGTCAAAGGCAAAACAAACATTTTTTTAAAGTTATGTTTGACATTTCAAAGTGAAGCGTAGACGTAAAGCGGGAAGCAAGAGGCGTTTTTACTCATTGACAACTTGGCTGTGATGCGTGGAAGAAGGCCATCCAGAGGTCCTCGATGTGTTTTAGACTTTAGTAGCCATCTGCAAATGATATTTCAAATACCCAAAACTCTGCAAATTCATTTACACATGTCACAAACTACACATGTATCTAAAACGTAGAGGGCATGTACAATGATAGGCAAAATTCTACTTTACTTATTTAGGGAGTAGTTTTAGGTCGGTGTACATATTTGACTTGGGATATTTGTATCAGAAATTTGTCTCTTATTCTTTTTAAGAATGGCCCAATTTTTTAATCTTGATTGTTGTTGCTGATTCCTTGGCTTCTCAGAGTAGTTGGGATGTGAAGAATCTGTGAACAAATTTAGGTAGTAATAGTGAAGCCTCAAGAAAGCTTGATTGGACTCTGAAATATAATTATCTGCTGATTAAAGCAGTATTGTGTATGAAAGTTTTATAAAATGTATACCTTAATTGGAATACAAATCCATATCCAGCATGATTGGTGTTTGGATTGTTCTACATTCCACTGTCATGAAATTGGGTAGAGATCTGAGATTTTCTCTTTTAGAGAAGGGTCCCACAGCAATTTGTTAGTATTTTTGTTTCTGGCGTAGTGTAGCAAACTAAGTAAATCTGAGAATCGATGTAAATTGGATCTGGAGGAATATAATGAGGAGGTTGATACATCAATATAGTTTTTGAATGCTTAGAATCGTTTAGTTCTTTGTTTTGTTAATGGGGAGAAGTTGATGTGAGAGATCTGATAGTGTAATATGCTTGATTTTGGAGTCAACACAATTCACCGTCTAGTAGTTGTAGACTTTTGAAACTTATGTGCAGCTATGTGCAATATTTGACTTTGTATAATGTGGTGTTAAATGAACAGTTTCGGGGTCTATTATTTTACCATTGACTTTATAAAATATGGCTCTTGAAATCTATTATGTTGCGATTGATCAATGTAATCTAGCATTTATACTTATGTGATCAATGTAAACTTGTGTATGTGTGCAAAGTAGCTTCTATTTATCTCAATTACTGTATCTTTGATGTTAATTGATTAAATGATGCATGAAAAAAGTTTTAAATCCTTAAAAATCTTTGAATTTCTTGGGTTTTTCAATTTGCCGAGTCCTTACCGAGCTTTTGCCAAGTCCGGACGCTGAGTCCGAGTCCGAGTCAAAAATGAGCTTGCCGAGTCCCAGTCTTGTAACTATGGTATGTATACATACACACATACATGCATATGTTTGCGTAGGTCAAATGAGCTATATATATCCTCAAACAAACTCTCTTGGTTGATATCCTCACACAAGCCAAGAGGAAGTTGAGCTTATTGATGTTTTCCAAATCATAATTAAAATATTGTTTTCATTTGTTTGGAATTTTTTTTTTTCAACTAAGGTATTCCAATAGCATCTAGTTCAACCTCTGTGGTACAACCCTGCTTCAACACAAACCCAACTTCCATGATACAACAGAATCCAAGAGGTGGGAAATATATTTTGGGTTTTACGTGACTTTGGTGTTACATATACAAGCTTGTACAATTGAGTGAAAGCTCATTTATGTGGCATTCTTGGCATGGGCATCAAAGCTTCTCCAAGCAAGAAAGCCATGCCAAGAAGGGTGCATCTGTGCCAACATTCAAAGTGTTCGAATATATTAAAGAGCAGAAGCAAGTATACAAATCAGTTGTCATAAGAAGTAATCCTTTGGCAAAGAGAAGATGAAAGAAGCCCCATGTTTCCCATCTCTTTGTGCTCCCCTGCTTATCTTAAACAGCCGCCCATTCTCAGTCATGCAAGAAGAAGAGCACACTCCAAAATAAGAGAATAAAAGGGCCATTGGAAAAGAAATTCTAAATGAATCCGAAGAGATTGTCAATTAACAAGCTTTCAACATTGTTCAATCACAATAGTGACAAAAAACAAGTAAAATCAGGAAGGCTTCAAAAGGGTACAAGGGCCTGAATTTTGAGGTGTACAACACCTTATTGGCAAAGGCAGTGAAAAATGTAGAAGAATCATTGCATCCCATCAAAAATTCATCAAAAGAGTTAGAGGTGTCCATTTCTGATGGATGGAAGGATGCCAAAATCAGCCCTTGATTAATGTGATTGTAGTATACCCTAAGGAGGCACTGTTTTTAAAAGCTATGGATTGTGAGAAGTAGATGAATGATGCACAATTTATTGCCGATTTCCTCACACAAGCCACTGAGGAAGTTGAACTTATTAATGTTTTCCAAATCATAATTAAATACGTAAGAAGTTGCAAAACAGTCGGTTTGTTGGTTGAGGCACACTATTAGCACATCTTTTGGACACCTTGCATTGTCCACCTGAGAAACCTTATGATACAACAGACAAACAATAAAATTGATTGGATCAAACAAGCGTACGTCAATGCCAATGAGATTCACATGTTCACCAACCAAATGTTACAGGCCATATTCAAATCATTCTTCAATTTGGAGATACTATCAGTGAGTGAAACAATACAATTTTATGTTTTATTTTAATAATTTATTTTGTTAATCACAGTTCTTTGTAAGTTTTTGAATAGGTTGTTGAGACATAATCTGCCTCCAACACAATCATCCTGAAACAAGTTGTGGAGATGTAAGAAGCATTTTCTACCATGGTCAACAGCCAACATTAGTTAGTATGGAGGCAATCCAACACTAAGAGGGCAACAAATATTAAGCCAGCCCACTCGTGCATCCCATTCTATGCAAGGCGAGATGCACTAAACCAGAACCAATATGCCCTACTTTTATTACGTATATAATGGGATAGTAACAAAAAGGACTATTAGCAGCTATTGGCTCCATAGTAAAAATGGAGGGGAGGAATCAACCCGGTCAGAGACGTAGGGCCCCCAAGTATATCCGGACGGGAGCCCGCTTTATCTTCCACGCACCGAGTTGGGGGGTATAGATGACATTTGATAGAATCATGTGGATAACTTCTTAGTTTCACCAAGCTTCTCATGAGTATGATCCATTATACTAATACAAATAAGCAACACTTAAAGAAGTATATGATGGCATCAATCCAATATTGAGAAGTTGAAGATTACCATAAATCGGAACGAGAAAAATATCCTAAAGATGCCTTCTCTAAAAAGGTGCACATACTTTCACCATACAAAGATGTGTTAGTCAGTGAAGGCTACAAATAAGTGTTTGATAGACTCTTCCCTAATCCAAACATTGAGGATGTAGTTAAAAAAGAGTTTGGATGCTCACACTTGGTGGTACCTCCATGGCCAAACACTCCATCACTTACTGCGTCTTGTGATCAAAATTTTATTACGAGTAAATATTTTATTTTTTATCTGAACTTTTGCACAACTCCACTGAGCTATACAAGACATCTTTGAGCTACAACATTGTCATAAATACCATAGTGATGTTGTTGTGCAAAGGATTGTTGGACAAGTACTTCTTGTGCAAGCTACTGTTGTTGCACAGACAGTTGTGATGCAAGCAATTTATGTGTAAACCACTTTTGTTGGGAAAGCAAAAGTTGTGGAGTCCATTGTTATTGAATAATGGTTGTTGAAGTCTACTTGAAGGCATGATGTGTTCTTGTTAGAATTTGCCATAAACAACAAATCAACCAAGACATGATGACTATGAGCTAATCATAATCCAAATGAATAGAAATAGATATATAATATTCAATATAATGGAACAAATTACTTAGAGTAACATACAAATATATAGGCCTCTATGATGCATGGACTAAAGAGATTGTTCCAAAAGTCATGAGTTTAACTCTGAATCACTCTCAATCAATAGGTGAGGTACCTTGATCCATCAATCTAACCAAGATAGAGGTGGCACCAAACTACCATCAATGAAGAGTTGATGAGGCAGTGACGGTACTTGTCTACTTCAAGTCAAGGTGAACACATCATTATCAACTACTTGGATGAAGCAAAGTAATTATTCGCAATATCCTAAGTACACTTAAACTACCATCAATGAAGAGTTGATGAGGCAGTGACGGTACTTGTCTACTTCAAGTCAAGGTGAACACATCATTATCAACTACTTGGATGAAGCAAAGTAATTATTCGCAAAATCCTAAGTACACTTATTTAATAGGTGAAATATAACACTTATGATAGAGACATATCCAAGATGAATTAAAAATCACACCTATAGCCCCCAAAAGTGCAACTTAGGAGGAAGTGAATAAGAAAGAGAATTGAACCCCAACAAGAGAAGTCATATGAGGACCCATAAACAATGATAGAATCCTCCAAAGAGAGAGAACGAAGAACCCCCAAGGGGAAAGAATGAAGAGACATGTTAGGCCCTGCAAAAGTTGATGCCTCATGTGCCAATCGTGGATGCTCGATACTTAATGCAAAAGATGATCAATGCTTGCCAAACAATATAGTTCCCTTTAGGAAGAACAAAATCAACGGTGAATGTGGATCTTCATGTTTAAAAAAGGAATATGTGTGATTAAGTACATGATGAACTCTAGAAACTACTCAAAATTTGCCTAGTCAATGTTGTAAGGTGTCAAGATCAGATCAAGTGTCCTAAACCTAACTAAAGATGATGACAACCCAAAAACTATGTAGACAATTGAAGCACTCTCATCAAAAAGGAGAACTAAGTCCTCAATGGTGTCCTCGTGATCCAAAAAGACGAGATTCCAAAAACAGATGTGAAATGTCTAGTAGATAGATATCCCAATGAAGAGGATTAGAAAGACTAATATGAACTTACTTAGGAGAGACAATAATAAAATCTGAAGAAGCAACAAGAAATGGAGGAATTCCAACACGTACCTCTAGAACCCCAATCGATGAAAGGACTTAAGGGTTTATGTGGCTATAGAGCACATCCTAAAAAAATTCCATTTTAGATGCTTTAGTATGAACATCTATAGGAGTCTCAAGAGAAAACCTGAGAAAACAAAGAATCTATATTGATCATCTGCCTCCCCAACTAGAACAGTGTAACTACTCTGCAAATCTCAAAAAACCATAAAATCAAATGTAAACTCAACAATTTTATACATCCCACTATGTGTGATCTAACAGATGGAGATAGAAAGCCAAAGCACTACCATCAAAGAGGAGAACTAAGTCCTTGATGGTGTCCTCAAGATCCAAAAGATGGGACACCAAAAACAGATGTGAAATGTCTAGTCAATATATGTCCCAACGAAGTGGATTAGGTGGGCTAATATGAACCTACTATGAAGAGGCAATAGTAAAGTCTAAAGAACCCACAAGAAATGATTAAAGATTGCCAACACATGCCTCTAGAACCTTAATCAAGGAAATGACTTGAAGGTTAGTTAGCTATATTGCACATCCTAAAAATTGTCCATGCTAGATGCTTGAGCATGAACGTCTATTGAAGAAGTATCAAGACCAAAATGTGAGAAAGCATACAATCTAGACTGATCCAATGCCTCCCCAACTGCAACAATGTCACTGCTTTGTAAATCCCAAACAACCACAAAATCAAATGTAAACTCATCAAATTTATCTATCCCACTATGAAATCTAATAGATGGATAAGAGATTAGTTGACAAAAAAGATACAAAAAGGTCATCGTCACATGATCTTTTTCCCATGCCAATAGAACCTCTCCTACAAACACCCATAGAAAAGTTGTTACCCATTAGAATAAGAGGCATAGTACAAATCTCAAATGAAGAAAACTTAAAACATAACCTTTGATGGAGCCATGTCATGTGAAGATCCGAAGTCAAGGATCCATTTTTCTAAATTAGAATCTAAAACATGTGTTTTACACTTATGATCCCCAGACTTAGAAGATGATAAGCCTTGTGACAAAGTTTAAGGCAATTTGATATTATTCTTCTTGAGAAGATTCTTTAACACATCAATCTATTTTGAATAACACTAATGTTAATTGTGTCCTATTATTTTGCAAATGCAATGGGGACTTTTCTTTCATAATAAACCACCTTTTGAGAAAAGGATTTAGACTCTGATTTTGATGAAGATTTTACATTATCTTTTTACAGATTTTTATTTTCTTCTTTGTTCATGTTTAATATCGGCTGTCTTTTTGTCCCTTAGGTTGACTAGCCACTGATGCATGTGGCTTAGAAGACTTCATAATGCCCATTTGAATCAATTTTTCTTGTTCTTGGATTATAAGATCAAAAAATGCATCAAAAGTAGGTACAATTATAAGGCTCCCATAGACATCTAATGGATATGAAAGCTAGAAACAAAAAATGAATATTCAAAACCAAGCTTAGATAACACATTCAAGATTAGTTAAAAATCCTCGTTATCATTACTGTTGTCTTTTAATTGTGTTCTTAATTTTTTTATCCTTAAGATTTTATCTCAGATGCAATCAAAATTGCTTGGATCAAGCCTCATCAAGTCATTATTGATTTAATAACCTCACTTTATCATTTCTACCAAACAATTTAGCAAGAGTGCCACATGCCCTTAGGTGTTGAACATTTTTCAAGATGAAATTGGAGATCAAGAGACTAATGAACATATTAAACAAAGAGTTCTCTCTCGATTCTTCGCCCACTCTTTTTTGTTAGCATCAAGCACTCCAAAAAATGAATTATCTTTATCAAAAAAGACTAAGCCCCAACTCTACCCAAGACCAAATGCATATGAACTAATTACAAATCTAGATTAATAGAATATAGATAATTCTATTCAATAATATGGATCAAATTACAAAGAGTAACATACAAATATATATAGGCCTCTAGGATGCATGGATCCAAGAGACCATCTATAGAGTTCATGAGTTTACTCTAAATAATTCACAACCAAGAGGAGAGTTAATCATTCTAACTATCAATTTAACTAAGCTTGAGGTAGCCTTTGTTGAACAAAGGTGGCACCTAACTACCATCAATCAATAGTTGATGAGATAGTAGTGGCACTTGTGTAACTCAAGGTGAACATGTGTCATTATTGGCCATTTAAAGGAACAAAATAAATTATTAGTATTAATAATGTTTTAAGTAAACTTATTTAACAAGAGCAAAATCACACTTAAAATAGACATATCTAATGTGGAGTAAATATTACATTAATAATTTTGTATTCATTTTTTAATATTTATGCATACTTGTATATATATGTTTTAAAAAATTATTACACCTGCAACCTTAAATCTATACACGTTATATATTTCAATTTCCCCCTTGACCTTCCCCCTGTCATTCTTGCGTGTTTGTCTTGCGCAGCCTTCCCGCGTGGCTGTCCTCGCGGCCTTGCGTGCACCCCCACACTGCTCTACTTCTGCCTTTACTACTCGTAGTTTACTCCCAGGGCTTCCATTCGGCTCCTTGCCTCTCGCATTAGACTTCTCTTGTCATTTAGTTTTCCTTCCTGGTTTCCATTGTTTTGTTGTCTTCTCCTTCGTCATTCATCCAATGATGGATGTTGTTGGTGAATCCTCTCCGACCCCCCTCCTCCTCCCTAGTCGCTTCTAACGCCGCTCCAAACATACCAGCGAAAGACTACAGACAGAGCCTCTATCACGGATTTATTCAAGCGAGTGGGTAAGCTTGAAATGGAGAACATGGCACTCAAACATTTGATGCAAGGATTGTCTGATAAGCTTCCATCGGTTCTAGTTGAAAATGTTGATCTCAGGAAGATGCTTAGCATTAACATGGAGCAAGTCACAATAAAAGATTCTGACATTATTCAACTGAAGACTAAGATGTTTGAACTCGACAGTAAACAGGAATTCCTCCAGATGGAAACAAAAAAATTGTTGAAAAATTTGGCTTTTGTTTGCAATGACAACACTCCACCTCTTGTTGGTGTTGAGGAACTAGTGCACTCCAAGCTCGTCGAGGAAAGAATCAACAAGGTGTGTGAGCTTAATCTTAAAGTCCGTGGGCTCTCTTATACTTCTCCAGACCCCCTTCCTGTTGGATACTCTTTTCTCCGTGACCAGCTAGACATCAACGATATCAACCTTGACAGAGCTTGGATTGGATACGACTCCATTCTTTTCCTTCAATTTTTATTTGTAGTTGATCGACTTCGTGCTCTTAGAGCCGAGAGGAAGCTTTTCATGTTACCTATAAAGACCTTCCTCAATGTAGATTTAACAAAATCACGGGTTGTTGAGCTGAAACATTCAACAGAACTTGTTGTTGCGAGACGTAATGGCAAGTGGGGTGTTATCAAGAATCTAAAGGCAGTCATTAGGGACTCTTAACCCCCTGGGTGGGACTCCAGCGTTGTGGCTGTAGTCACTAAAAGACGACAATTGTATCAACGGGATTATAGGGATCAACAAGATATAGCTCTGCAGATCAATTGTTGGAATGCTAATGAGATTTTTGGTCTTCACAGGGCCTACTACATGATGCTCTGGGCTCATCCAATTCCCTCTTCCTCACAGAAACGCACAAAAGCCTCGCACATCCTCCTCCTAGTATCACAAGATTTCACCGGTTGTCTACCTATAGACGCGAAGCTAGAAATTCTGGTGGGTCCATGGATCTTAGGTGGTCCCCTTGGCCCTTCCTGTTGATGCCTTTGTTTTGTCATTGATGTCAATGGTAATCAGCAATAATTAAAGTCTTTGTTAATAAGACATGATCTTCTGGAAGATATGTGTACAGGGAGACATATACAAGCTTGGTTAGTAGTGACAACGTATATAGTCTGAAAGCTTCGAGTCATTGGAAATTGCATTCATCACATCGCAACAGTTATATCTGCAATACAAACTTATGGATACTATGGAGTTTTTTTGTTCTCAGAAGCAATGGTCTGGTCATAACAATATTCTGCATGTTATAAATACAAAAATGTATGTTTCTGGTATGTGCAGTTCATTTCTTGTCACTCGGGCGACAAGAGACCTGTAGGTCATGTCAGTAAGACACATAATGGTTTCCTTAACAACACAATTTTAGTTAACAGTTGAAATCGTTGGAGGAGATTAGTAAACAAACAAGTTGTGATTGTTCATCAAGATTGGTTGTTGAAGAACTTTTAACTCGAGATTACAAAAACTGTACATGGTTCTAAAAGTAGTTTAAAATTGGTTATGTTCGAACATCTTAACAAATTGTTAATAAATCATTTTTAGTTAGTGTTCACTGTTAAGACGAGATCATCGAATGCCAAGGTGATACTACAAAGAAAATCATAATCGAGTTTTTCAACTCTAAAAAAGTTATACATTATGTTAAAAACACCGATGACCAGTGTACCCCGGGGACGCGTCCCCCCTAAATCCAGAGCGTTCCCGGAACAAGGACACACCTGGGAAGTGCGGACAACGTTCTGGCATCCTGTTATGAGGTTTCCACACCATCGCCCCATTACAAATAGGGACCCCCTTTTTCGCTTTAGCGGTAGGAGTGGTAGTCTTTGGCGGTAGCTTTTTTTTTGAAGCCTCTAAGTGAGAGATTTGAAACTTGGGGATTTGAGGTTTGTCTTGCCTTCAAACAGTGTTTTTTCAACACCATGGGTGGTTTTAGATCCCAAGTCTGTTTGATTTCCCCCCTAGAGATGGAGATTTTGAACGTAAATGATATTGATTTGCAAAATTGAAATTTTGGCTAAGTCTGGTAATTTTATAAGGATGAAAATTTTGCAAATCCAAATTGAAGATTTGGATTAAGAGATGGATTTTGTGATGATGGCAAATTCTGGAAATTTTTCGAGCTTAAGTGCAAAATTGATCTTGGGTTGAAATTTGGATTTATTTCGAAATTTGTTTTAAGTCTGGAATTTTTGGCATGATGATTGTGTCAAGATTTTATTTCTGGCGAGTTGGTACTTACAAATTTTTATTTTCAACAAGCTCACCCTTACACTTTTTCGACAGCATGACCACCTCACCTTTAATTTCTGGCAGGCCTCTTGGTGCATATTTTCGATTTGGAAGTGATGCTTGTGTTTAATTTTGACATGGCTTGAGTGGTGAAATTTTGAAAATCAATTTTGGCTAAAGAAGTTTAATTATTTTGGATTTTGCAAGGGAAATTTGAAATTAAAATCAAAATTTGAAGTTGAAATTAAAATTGGGGCAAAGAGTTTGGTGCAAAAAAATTTAGAAAAATTTCTGGCAGGTCTCCTCTGTCAAGTTCTAATTTCTTGCACAACCCCTTCACCCAAAATGAATTTCTGGCTAGATGGTTCCGTCATTTTTGTGTATGAACTACCTCGCCCAAAATTCAATTTCTGGCAGGCCGCCTCTTACAAATTTTCAACTTGGGCATAAAGTGGAATTATTATTTTTGGTGAAATAAATTAATTTTTGCCTAAGGCATTTTGGACAATTTAATCTTGCATGGCAAATTTTGGAATAAAAAGGAAAATTTTGAACTTGAGAATTTAAGATAATTTTTGGGGGAGAAGACTGTCAAAATCTTGCACCAATCCTTTTGCCCAAAATGAATTTCTGGCTAGGTGGTTCTGTCATTTTTGTGTATGAACTACCTCGCCCAAATTCATTTCTAGCATGCTACCTCTTACAAGTTTCAAATTTGGGAAGGGTGATTGTGTCAAAAACTTGTATGAACTACCTCGCCCAAATTTTGTTTTCGGCGGAGTGGTTTTCACAGGCCCTATTTTCGGTGGAGTGGTTCTCACAGGCCCTATATTTTCAACAAGCTACATCTTACACTATCAAGTTAAGTTCAATTTTCACCAAAGATTTTAATGCAAGTTTCGATGCACATCTCCCATTAATTTTGATTTCCTTGCCAAGTGGTTCATGTTTGCAAAATTTAATGTCTTTTGGGGCCTAAGTGGTGTTAAATTCAAGGTGTCTTATAGGGCCCATGATTTGGCAAGTTTAAATCCTAATTAGGGGCCAGCTTGATCACTTTTCAAATTTCGATTTTTGGGGCCTACATCGATTTCGGATTTAATCTATTTTAGCCCCCTTGATGTTCTTTGCAAATTCGAAATCTTTGGGGCTTGTGGTTCGTAATTTCTATGAAAAGAAAGAAGCATTAATTTCGATTTAAATATGGGGCCCTCTTGCTTGCTTATAATTTCGATTTAATTTCAAGCCTCTTGTGTTGAAATTCGAAATTGATTATGGGGCCTTGAGTGGTAATTTTAATTTTAAATTGTTTGGCCCCATTATGTGAAAAATTCGATGCAAATTAGGAGCCTACATGGTGATAAACTCGAGGCAATTTTAAACCCCCATGACTTGGCGATTTTAATTTAATCGACGGCCTACATACTTATAATCTCAATTTTAATTTCCAGCCCTATATCAATTTCGGATTTATTTATTTTAAAATCCCCCAAGTCGGCTTGAATGGATTTGTTAGGTGGTGGATTTATTTCCCCAAGAGGTGCGATTTTAATTTAAAATTCTAACTACCCCAAGCAAGTCATCCCTTTTGGCAAATTAGATGGGTATATAAGAGACATTTTCCAATTTCATTTTGCAAATTCACATGGGCAAGCTCTGATTTTTATTAAGTGCAGGTCTGATTTTTCTCCAAGGGTGAAAAAATTTCCTGAGTGGTTTCAAGGGAGGAGCGATTTTCATTGAGCAAGCTGCGCGAATTCTTTGGTCACATCTCCAGCACTCCATTTCCAAGCTAGGGCAGAGCTCTAATTTATTTTTACTAAGTGCAGATCCAATTCCATGTTTGAGGGTGAGAATTTTTGTGTTTAAGGGCTTCAAGGCAGCGAATTTGGTTGAGTTGAGATCATACAGCAGCAGGCTAGGGCATCCATTTTCGATATTCTAAGCATCTATATCAGACTGCTGGAAGCGAATTTCTTTCTTCACCTGGGCAAGATGCAAATTTGATAAGGTTGAAAAAAGATAGCAGCCTTCTCATGCATCATTACGTGAGGCATCAAGGCATTCTGATTTTCTTAACTTGCATAATCTCAGTTTGAAGAGGCATCAGCTTTAAGTTCAAGATCTCAAGTGGGAAGGAGGTCCAAGCTAAGTTCAAGGACAAGTTCAAGATCCAACTACATGAAGGCTTCATCACTTCAAGCAAGTTCAAGGCGTGGCAATGAAAAATTTCTAAGGACAAAGATAGAGAAGAGGTGGACAATGTTGAACATCCAAATATATCTTCCCTTTATCAAAGGATTAAGTAGATTTACAAGGTAAGAATGATGAGGTGGTAGTTGATTGTCTCCAATCGGAAAATTCAAATTTCAAGCACAAGCAATCACAGCACGCCAAGTGTCCTATTTTCTCATTCGTTGAAAATATCATTGTAATTTTCTTATTGGTCCATGATTTGGTGTCCTCTTGTAATTGGTTGAAAATTTGGCAATCCTAGTTAGGGTTTATGGGATTTAATCTTGGCCCTTGATTTCAATTGAATCTTGGCCCTTTGTTGTAATTGGACATCTATAAAAGGCCAAGGCCTTCTCATTTATAAAGAGAGAGTTAGAGAAAGAGTTTAGCTAAGGAGGATTAGATTAGAGTAGGAGAGAAGTTAGATTAGAGTAGGTTAGCCAAGGGCGAGACTTGATCAAATTGTTGTTATGATGCTATTGAAGTAATGGATAATTCATTGTTGGTTCATCATGGTGAACTACTTAATATTGCTTTGAAGTGTTGCATGGTTTCTTCAATCTTTTACTTGGAGTAGATTTCATTTCATGTTGTTAGAAGTAGTTAGTTGGATGAAAGTAGTTGTGGATGTTTCTTGTTTGACTCAAGTATACTAGACCACTAGCCTCCTTGTTGATTGTGAGGAAGCCTTGTGTGGTAAGCTAGTCATTGCACTTAAGTTCAATTAGCATTGGATCCTTAGTTTGTACTTCCAAGTTGGATTAAGGAGAAGGTGTTGATATGAAAACCATTTGAGATCCTTAGAAGCTTGCACTAGGTGAAGTTGAGGTCGTTGATAAGATTTCACTTTGAAGAGTCCAAGTCATCTGTGATTCCTTGCATTCCTAGTTAGAAGTAGAAGTTAAGTTTAAGTTTAAGTTGCAGTGGAAATTGGAAAAGCAAAACTATATTTTTCATTGCACATTGTGAAGCTAAATCTTTAGAAGTGCAAGTAAGTTGGTATCCATTGAATGAATAGCGTAAGTCCCCCTAAGTGATTACCAACAAATCACATTATTTCACTGAGCAAGTGTCCACAATAGAAGAAACCTTGAAGTCATTTCATGATCTTACGTTGCGAGCTTAGCATGAGAGATGACCTTATATCAAGACAGGATCAAGTATTTGGTATTTCATCTTGGAATACTAAGTGTTTGATTCTACATGGTGTAGTGGAACAAAACTCACATCAACACATCCCCAATGGCGCCACCAATTTTTGCTCCCACCGCCGAGAACGTGGGGATGTCCTGGCATTCCAAGGACGCTGAGGAAGACGCCTGAGCGTTCCTCGAGCGTCCTGGGGACGCCTAGGTGTCACCCACACTGACAACTTATCATCGTCAGGTCAAAATTTTCTACGTATAAACTAGTTGTTTGGGGGCCAGAAAATTTTATATAAAATATAACATTTAGGTATATATGTGAATACTTTAAGTTATATTTTATATAAATACTATCAGGATGTTTCCCTCGAGCGTCCTAGGGACGCCTAGGTGTCACCCACACTGGCAACTTATCATCGTCAGGTCAAAATTTTCTAAGTATAAACTAGTTGTTTAGGGGCCAGAAAATTTTATATAAAATATAACATTTAAGTATATATGTGAATACTTTAAGTTATATTTTATATAAAATCTATCAAGATGTTTGAGAGTGGTTTCAAATTCATAGGAGTTATAATGGAGATTTTAGATTTTGGGAGATTCTAAAAAACTCCAAACTAAGCCAAATTTCAGGAATCAGCACAACACCTCCATCAATGTTATCTTCCACAACTTTTCTTGACTTTCCAAGATAAATTTCATATTGGAACAAGGATTTTCCAAGGATTCTAATTCATTTCATCACAAATCTCTTGACTCCAACTCCATATCCTTGACTAGCTTGGTCCACTCTCACTCATATCCCTGACTGACTTGACTACCCAGCGAGCCAAAGTTGCTCAAACTCATCTCTAAGACTCGGAGACTTGAAAATTACCATTCAACTAAGACTACCTGAGATAACTACCCCGCTAAACTAAGAAATTTGCTACGCTTAGGGGTATTGAGTATTGAACATTCTAATTTCTAATAAGTAATTCGATATTGAAAAATTGAATGTTCATTATTCAATGTTCAAGTATTTACTATTTAGCATTTGGCATTTGCAATTTTGCTATTTTACTTATTAATAGTCTTATACATTTTTTCATAACTAGCATTTTAGTATCATATGTATAGTATATAGTATATATATACCCCCTCCCCCCGTCACCCCCTCGTCCCCAAATTGACGCCCCTTTACCCCACCCCGTCCCGGAAACCTGTCCCCCTGTTCCAGCGCCCCCCGTCACCGACGGCAGTGTAACTATGCCGATGACCACGATATTATTTGTGTTTGTCAATCATAGCGAGATGTCGACAACATGATTAGACAATATGTTGATTATGATGGGGAGAACCATGTTGACATTGAAGTTGCAGTTTGTGTAACAGTTATTTTTAACTGTCGAGACAAAGACATAAGGTCGATTTAAAGAGATGAAGAAAATGAAAGGGATGAATAAGTTGAGGAATAACAACCCAAACTTATTGCAAAAGACCGAATTCGCTACATCATATAAAAGAGGTGATGATATAAGAGACAGAGGAGATCTTACTGAAAGAAAAAAGAAAAAAAAGGACTGAGCAATCAATGAAATAAATAATGTAAAGAGGAAAGTTATCGACTTGAAGAAGATGTTAATTGCAGTAACAATAAAAATAAGGGTTTGTTTAAAACAGTGACAGTTATAGTATGAATTCAAATGTTTGTTAAAGTATCTATGTTACACTTGCATTTCTGATATGTATTTGTGAAGCAAATAGATTTTGAAAAGAATGTTCTTAACACATACTAGTTGAGTGACTTTAATATTAAAGGGAAGATCTCAGTTTATATCTGATCAGTGAGCTTTTCAGAAGTTTTTGTAATAATCTGAAAAACAGTGTAATAATTGAATACATGAAAGAGTTGATTGTATTCAAATGTCTCTGTGAAGTTCATGCAGATATCTTTGAAGCTTGTTGAAGATTCTACAGAAGATGCAAAGCAGTGATTGAAGGTGTCTCAAAAAAGTTGAGCAGTGTGATAAGGATTTCTGACATATTGTGTATCAAATGCAATGTATTGTAACAGAGTGTCCCTCTGATTCAAATTTCTTCTTTGTATGGAAGTGGGTGCTTCTAAGTTATTGTAGGGTTGGTGCTCCTTGAAGTAGGTGCTTCTAATTTGTAAGGGATGGGTGTTCCTTGGGGTAGGTACTCCTAAAAGTGTAACAGGGGTTGGTGCTTCCTAAAGTGGGGGTGCTCTAAATATTTGCCTCTAAGGTTCAATAAAAGACAATTTGAAAGTGGTTTTTCACCCTTAGGGGTTTTCCACTACAAACATTGTGTCAAACATCTTTGTGGATTGTGTTTCTTATTCATTGTCTTATCTTGCCATTATTACACACATCTTCAAGTTTGAGTTATTTAAGAGTTTCTTTTGGTTTAAAATTGTATCATTGATTCACCCCCCCCCCTTTCAGTGACTTTTGTATTCCAATACTTCCCCCTCGTACCTCATTTTTCTTTGACGATGGAGACCATGACCTTTTTGCCCACCACCTCAAGCAGCTCCTCTCCCACAACCACCTCTTTTTCCCTCTTCAGAGCGTCATTGCCAAGTTTGACCTCCTTTTTGCCTCTATCTGGAAAGTTGCCCTTCTTTCTTGATACAAATGTGATTGTAGTCATTAATGATTGTCATTGATGTCAACATATCTTTCCCGGTTGATGAGGTTGGGGTATATCGATATCCTATCGGTATTTCTAGTTCTGGTCAGGTATGTACTGAAAGGCGTGTTGTATTCTTCTTGGTCCCATTCATGTCGGCATATTGTGAGATCTTTTCCTTTGGGTCTTGATCGATCTAGTTATCGGTTGATGTGCTTCAAAGTGATTGTTTGCTTTGTAACATGCATTTCCTTGTTCATTGGCTCTGATGACTATGTAGTGTATTGCTTTGCACGAGGAGAATTATATGGTCCACATTTCATTCATTACCACCACGTGAATGGTCTAATGTGACCTATTTCAAATTGTTCTAGGTCGACATGAAAGTTATTTACTTGGCGTGTATCGGTATATATTGAAGACGATCTTGTGTGGATGAGAGAAGCAATACGCAAGCATGAAAAGAAGGCTTATATCTATGTATACTCTTTTCTTTGTGCAAGTGCGTGCTGCCGAAGGAAGCATTCCATTGTATTCAGTGTTTCAGTGGTGAATTTATTGTTAACAATATTGTATTGGTAGTTAGCCAGATTTTTTAGGCAGTGAGCCTTCCATTAGCAGTTAGTCGTTTCTCTTGGTTGTGACAGCCTTATTGCATTTAAGGGTAGTTAGCCCAACCGGCAGTGAGCCAAACCTGCAGTAAGGATTGTAAAAATCACCTTAAGCAGTGTTCATTTTTATAACAATTAGTTTCTCCATGGTTTTTCCCACCTTGGGTTTCCACAAAGAAATCTGGTGTTTATTGTGCGTTGTGTTATTCTGCATTATTCAAGGTTATTCTGCATTATTCTGCCACAAAGACAGAAAAAGATCTAGAAGATGATGAGAGTTCAAATGAATTAGAGGCAAACTTTACAAGAAGACTGAAGAAAGATACCGACAAGTACAAAGGTATGTTACCCCTTAAATGCCTTAGATGTGGAAAGATTGGTCACATTGCTACTAGATGTCCATAAAAAGGAACAAAACAGAAGTTTAAGAAATTTAACAAGAAAGTTGATTATGTCAATGAGAATGCTAGTATATCAGACGACGAATCAAAAGATGAAGATTGTTTGTTCTTGGCTAAGTGAGATGAACCTAAATTTGATATCTCTAATATTTGTCCAAGATCTGATGAACTTACTGCTTTATATGTTAGAAGAAATAAAGATGAATGGTAGACTGATAGTGGTTGTTCACATCACATGACTGGTGACAAAAGTAAGTTTGTAAAACTTGAGAAGTATGATGGTGGAACCGTTAGCTTTGGAGATAATCAAAGGGCATATATCGTTGGAATTGGTTCTATTACTTTAAAGGCAAACATAACACTGACAATGTTTATTATGTAAAAGGCTTATATCATAATCTTTTGAGTGTTGGGCAGATGTGGGAGAATGGCTATAACGTTGTATTTCAAGATAATGGTTGTGAAATCCGAGAAGACGAACAATGGGAAATATGTATTAGCTGGAAGGAGCTACAGAAAAATGCTTGGTTACACAGGTTGATGATAGTTGGCTTTGGCACCGAACGATGTGTCACATAAACTTTGACAATCTAGTAAGAATTAGTTCAACTCGTGTACTAAGAGATTTACCAAGACTAACAAAACCAGACAGTATTATTTGCAAAGGAAGGATGTTAGGATGGAGAGCAAACCAAAGCAACATTCAAAGGAAAGGAACAATCATCTACCGACTTGCTAGAACTTGTGCATACAAATCTATGTGGTCCAACCAAAACAAAGAGCTGAGAAGGTGAGAAATACTTTATGCTTTTGGTTGATGACTTTTCCAGATTTACTTTGGTTGCATTTTTCAGATAAAAATCTGAGGCTTTAAAAAAAATTCAAGATATTCAAGGAAAGAGTTGAAAATGAATGTGATAGAAGAATAAAATGTTTAAGGTCTGATAGAGGAGGTGAGTGTAATGTCCCCTCTCAGAATAGGATTTAATAATATATAATATAAATAAACAAATAAATTATAATATAACTTATTATTAAATTAATTATATTATTAATGTAATAATGAAAATATTATATATATATAATATAATATTATTATATAATCTCTAAAAATTTAAGAAAAGGCCAAAATTCCACATAAGACGAAAATACACAAGACAAAAATAAAAAAAGTGATTTAAGATTAAGTCTTGAGGCTAGCGATGGAAATTATTAAAGTGCCGTGAGTATTAAAACTAGCAATAATTAAAGTCTACAAAGGCTGCGATCCACTAATAAGACAAAAATTGTCTTATTCATAAAAGATATAAAATAAAGCGCTTCATTTAAGACAAAACTGTGAAGTGGTACGATTAAAACAAGCACTAAGGCAACGATTATACT
>MU218967.1:318508-348071 GCA_018584345.1 Thuja plicata
AATGACATCTAACACTTAGTTGTTGATTTACAAGATATATCTATGCAAACAACTTATAGACCGTCAATTTAATGACATCTAACACTTAGTTGTTGCTTTACAAGATGTATCTATACAAACAACTCATGGACCGTTAATTTAATGACATCTAACACTTAGTTGTTGCTTTACAAGATATATTTATGCAAACAACTCATAGACCGTCAATTTAATGACATCTAATACTTAGTTGTTGCTTTAATTGATCATGATCTGTTTCAACATTATAAATAATGTATGTCATGATTTAAGTTATTGTAAGGTCGTCACCTTCCAATAACTTCTGCAAATACAAGTGATAATCATTTGGAAGTCGTCACTTCCTTATGATGTACACAGGAGGCAGGCCCATTAAAATCATATAGCCACACATATGGACTTTCGAACTCCCTCTGAATATCAATCATATGATCTCCTCACCAATGATGCTTCTGATGGAGCATCAGAATCCATTTGAATCTAACGTCAATTCTCCTTTTCCTGCAAGAGAATCCTCAGAAAAGATCAAGGCAAATAGCTTTTATAGTACGTATAGAAATACAAATAAGAGAGATACTACAATGAGTAGATAAATGTAATATTCAAGGATAATAAATACTTATCTGCACATCAACATCCTTGACACAAGTTGCTTCAATGAAGGTCCATATACATCAAATCATAAAACACCTTCTCAGATTATTTGGGAGACATCTCCCCTTTGAATTATCTCCCCACTAAGAATGGTTCAATTGGAAATGTAAAATTGGTTATTATTCTCCCCCCACAATGTACGATTCCCACTCTTATATCATTGAACAATTCTCATGTCTTCTTATGAAATGACTTGATTTCTCCAAGAGAGGTGACACTTTATAATTGATGCTTTCTTTCTAGAAAGAGACACCCTTCCTTGAATGCATGCTTCTTTGTTAATGCTCGACCACGATCATAACAAATTAATATATCTCTTTAATGAAAGTCACTTTCAGGAATTTCACATCGACCCGTACACATTTTGTCATAACTTTTAAATCCAAGACTTTCTATCTAATCGCTTCGGTGAGATTCTCGGAAATTAGTTTTTCACCAAGATATCCGAAATTTAGCAAAATCCAACGATGGATTTGTGAGATATGGTCCTTTTACTGAGACTGTATTTTCTAAGACAGTCACACATTCACCATCAACAAACTACTCTCTTACATTTGCAGTCTAGCTCTGATACCATGTTAAGCTTTAGGATAGCTGCAAATGTAATAGCACTCTATGTTTTATGAGGCTAGGAGAGACATGTCCATTCATGAGACATGCCTATTCATTATTATTTATAAGAAAGAACATGCCTCTTCCCATTATTTATAATTTAATCAATCTTATAATGTTTCATCAATCAATTATTAATTAAGAATAATATAATAATTTAATATTGAATATTAAATTTCATATGATTAATAATAATATATCATATATATTATATTATTATTAATCAACATATATTATATATATACTAATGATCATACGATTGAAGCTACAAACATTAACACCTTTTCAATGGAGTTCAGTCCCTCTCCACATTTTCCAAATTCACAAACCAAAGGTGCCTTGCTCCTTATATTCTAAAGGTCGTTAGGCTCCGGGACTGCTCACTTCAGCATCAACATCAACACCATGATACCACGCAGTCCTGTTAGCTTATCACCTCCTCTGGGATTCATTCAGGGTGTGGCACCAAGCTCCAGCTTGGTCCCTCCTCTAGCCATTCTCGGCTTGTGAAGCCCTAGAAGAGTTTTGTTCAGTAATAGTCTTCTTCTTCCACTTCAATTAAGCATCAAAAGCGGTCTAGGCCCCCTGTTAGTTCTATGGCTTATCCTTTTGTTTTGGGGTTCTTCACAACTATGCAGATTTTATAGTAGGGGTTAGGGCTCTCCCTGTTGGAGCTCCCTTCCCCTCTTTCTTTCTCTCTTTTCCTCATTCGGTTTGTTTTTGCTTCTCTTCTTTGAGCACTATTTGGTGTCTCTACTTTAGGCTATCCCTTTGTATTGTTTTCGACAATACCTTGGACCCGCTTTGTGGTCTTTTGTCGGACATTAATAGATTTATCTTATCTTATTACACCAATAGTTCTACATTTTCTTTTTAATATTTATGCATAGTTAAATAGATATGTTTTAAAAAAACTTACTCTAAAATCTTGCCTGCTCCACATATTTATTGGGTGTGTTGAGTTGGAGCATATAGAAGCTCTATAAATTTGGCTCCTCATTTTTTATAGAATTTTTTTCAAAATTGATTTTTTATTTATAATTTTATAACACTCTTGCCTTTCGGTCAATATTGAAGTTTCATTTCGGGGTTCACCCCGTAGTGTGACGGTTAAGTCACAAGCCTTGTTGATAAGGTGGTCTTGGTTCGAGTCTCTCTTCCTCCACCGAGGTTGGCGGAAGATTTTCCACCGTTGTGCGTGCACATCCGAGGGTCCTTTGCAGTTGTCTTGATCGGGAGACCCAGATTTACCATCACTGGATCTCACGGTTATAACGGTTGCTGACATGGAGGACAGGCTGGCGTTGACCACAAAGTGACGACTCGACGGTAGGTTTTCAGCGTCGACCGGCAGGGAGACATAAGGCTTTCAGAGCGATGTCGGCTGGGGAGATATAAGGGTTACCGGCGGCTTACACGGCGACGTCTGCTGGGGAGTTCCAGCGGCTTATACGGCGATGACTGCAGGGGAGCTATAAGGAGGGTACCGGCAATTTGGAGTGATAAGGAGTTTCTGTCGACGGCTTGTGGTGGATGATTATGCAGGGAGTTATAAGGAGACACATGTAATCATCAATGGCTCATAGGCAGAAAGGCGTTCATGCCTATGTACTTGCAATGTAACCCCAGGGATGAGAGCCCCCTTCTGTGCTCTCACTGGTTCATAGCTCCAGACTAGAAAAGCGTTGAATAAATAATACAAAAATTACCGATCAAAAAAAAATATTGAAGTTTCATTTCTAATTTATTACTCTCTAACTTTGCCTCAACGAGTTTGCAATTCGTCTTCATCTAAGGAATTAAAATACATACTACTCCACCCATTCAATAAAGCATAGCTAGTTGGCGTAAAAAAAAAGTAGAGTTAGTTAATGTGCAGTTTAACATTTGCCTTCTTTCAAACAAACAGAATGACAACAAAGAAGGGCCAACAAATTTGTCAAACGTAGAGCCAAAGCTACCTGACTTGCATGCTTCTACTGCCCCAGTATTCTTCATTTTTTGAGCTAGATAGCTTATATACTTCTAGTGCAAGTTTGAGTGGCACTCCTTGTGGTTCTTTTAATCCACCAACATCATTTAACGTCAATCACAATGATCATCTTTTTGAAGACCCATATGATGTTGTAAAATCTTGCTTGATTTTATTTTTTAATATACAAAACCCTAGCTCAAAAAATCATAATAGATTGCACAAAGAGAATACTGCCAATACCAAACCTCAGTACATCTTGTATGGAATTGCACATTTAAACATTAATGTACAACCCTTGTTACTTCTTAATGAAATGGACCCAAGAATTACAGCTAATGTGTTATTCTTTAAACAGATATTATGTTCAACATTTTGCTCTATACCAAATTAATCCTCTATGGTCAAGATGGGTCTCGAAGTCAAAGGGACATGTTGATGTGCGTTTTATGACCCACCAAACAGCCAAACAAAATATCGAGATATCTTATCCTCTCTTGATCAAAATCTATGCTAAGATTGTGAAAGATCACACAACAGATTCCAAGGTTCCTTTTATGTCCGGTCTTGACCGTGTATAAGCTCAATGGTAAATGTGAGACATATGGTATGGTGGATGTCATATGTGTGACTCCATGTTTTTAATGGGCCTGCCCCTGTGTAAATTATGAGGAAGTGACGACTTCCAAATGATTATCACTTGTATTTGTAAAAGTTATTGGAAGGTGACGATCTTACAATAACTTGACTTTCTATTGTGATAGACATCTTGTGATGGCTGCTACAGATCATAATTGATAGAACTTGTGGATAGAATCGCATCCAACTTGTGGATAAGTTAATGGTAAATGTGAGACAGTCACACATTCACAATCAACAAACTACTCCCTTACATTTGCAGTCTGGCTTTGATACCATGTTAAGTTTTGGGATAGCTACAAATGTAATAGCACTCTATGTTGTATGTGTTTTTCAAATGCAGCAATCTCTCTTTCATTTATATTAAGAATGAGGATAGGAGAGACATGTCACATGGGACATGTCTATTCATTATTATGAGATTAATATAATGACAATTGATTATGTAACTACATAAATATATATATATACATACACATGTAATATCTCTGAATCATTATTAAAATAATTTCTCCTAATACTATTTTAGATATATATCTATATATATTATATCTCACATAATATATATATATTGTCAATAGTCTCATAGGATTTATCCGAAAGAGCTACAAAACATCAACACAATGAATACTGCTTTGATGGACGAATTCCAAAATAACTGAGCTGAGCTTTGCCAAGATAAACTACAACTACACGAGAACTGGTGCAATCTTCAAACGGTTATGCAGATGATTTTCATAAGGAGAAGTTCTCAAAGTCATCCCTTGTGAAGGAATTCAGCTGAAAAAACTCTTCTAGTCAATATCTCAGGTTGTCCACCGTCATGTCATTCTCAATCAATCTCAATGATAACAATGATGCAACCGTGTTGGAGATCCCTTGCTGAATATTCTCGGCTACCCTCTTCAGTTGAGTGGATTCCCCACTGAAATATTCGAACATTTCCTTGGTCTTTATTACTGCACTATACCACCGGGTAAAGTCATATACTTCTCCTTGCCTGATAACTCCACCTCAATCAATATCTGTCTAGGAGTCTTCATCAAATCTTGTAAGTCTGAGACCACCTCATCTTGATAATTACATTCATCTTCCCATAACTCATCCATGCAACGAATTCTGGAAAGGACAGTCAGTGCCCTGTCATGAATCTGCACTAAGTCCTCAGCATGCCTCATTTTGAATGCCCTCTACCCAAACTTCTACACCCCGAGCAATCAGTCTGATCCTTTCGATACCCTCTACTAACTCAATCGGAAGTATGGAAGGAGGAACAAAGGTTAGGCCTTCTTCCCTCATTGGATGAGGTAAGTTGTTTATATACTCGCACAAGGCCTTGATCTCGCACTTCTGCCTCTAATATTTCCCTTCTAGTTTTCTCATTTTATCTTCATCATCTATGCAGAATCATCAAACTCTTCCATAACTTGCTCTCGGGGGGCAATGGCCCAAATCAAACTTTGTCACATTATATTCCTCTGTTGCAATATGGTCCTTTGTCTTATCAACTGTCAGAGTTGCAAACTAAAGAATTCTAGATCCGGATTCTCTTTTGATGACTTTTGAAAATTTCTTGGCTTTCCCTTTCTCTTCTGATTGGTTGACTCAGTTCAGGATTTCTTGCAGTTTGACTGCCGGGTCAACCTCTTTCTCTTCACTTCTCTGTAGCCTTTGCTTTAACCATTCTGGAATGGCAACATTATGATCATTCTGAGAAGTCAATTGTTCTTGCCTTTGGACTGCTCTTATATCAATCTCTTCCTCGGCTACAGAACTTTCTGATTTTGTTGTCTCAAGAGCTACCACCTCTATAGTAGGAATCTATGCTTCTACTACAAGAGCTTCTTCTTTTGCCACAGATTCCTCTGTTTCCATCATTTCTTGCTCCAAGATAGCACCAAGAATCTCCTCAGTGGCAACATCTTGCTCTCTACTTTTTCCTTGGGCCAACTCATAGGCATTGATGCTTTCTCTATCTCGCACCGGCCTAGTCATATGCTCTTCTTGGTCTAACCTTCTGCTAGTTTCTACTTCTCCTATGGGGAAAGGATCTCTCTCCTACAAACTCGAAGGCCTACTTGGTGAAGAAAGTGTATTCCTTGACCTCTACCTCTTATCTTGGGGCTCTTCAATATGAATGTCAGGCCTATCTCTTTGTTGCACTTCCCGAGCAACACTCTTTCCTTTCCTTTCCTTTGCTCACCACTTCCTGACAAGATTTCTCCTTCCTCCATTCTATCTCTTGAGGACTACTTTCGTCTCTCATCCCTCAACAATTGATGACCCATCAATTTATATGTCAAGCCATCCTTCAATGCCTTCAACCTGTCAAACTATCAACAACCCACCATTTCATGAAATCTAGGATTTGTGTTAATAATGTATCAACGTCTGAAATTTCCTTCCTTGACCAGTCATATGGATGGATGATCTTTTCCTTTTCTAGGTTATATCCCTTTTGGATCGCATTCATGTCTTCTTCCATTTGATCAGGTACCTAGAAGATCTTGCATGCCCTGATCAAATTGGGCGGCAACTTGGAATACATCCTCTTTTTTATCTCATTTCCATTCGCAGCATTGGCCCAGAAATCCTTGAGGTGCATTTTGTGTTGATATCTCACACCTACCACTATTCTGATTTTGTTGTACAAATCATAGTCTGCCCTTCCTGGAAAAGGTGGCAGATGGAAGAAATGCAACTCGTTTGATGATCTCTCAGCCACCTTCAAAAATGGGCACATTTCAACCTTATCTTCTCCTATAGAAATTGGGAATTCTAACCCCAACTTCCTCTTTCCCTTCTGAATTTTATCATAAACTGTTAGTTGCTGAGTGATCTCCAACAAGACTATTTTATCAGTGGGGTATCTCGGGAGTTTATATGGTTGTGCAAAAAATCCTTGTACTCTGATGTAGGAGAAGGTAGGGAACTAGATGAACCAAGCTCCATACTCCACCAATTTCATTGCCCTGACTGACAATCTCGCGTGCAATCTCCTATGTAGAGTTCTGACAATGCGCATCACAAAGGCATCGTTGACTCGGGTAATCATCCTTGGCATACAAATGCAACTGAGGGTAGCATTCATACACCTTTAAGCGTTGAGCACCGCTTCCAATTGTCCCTTTGCACCTCAGTCCATCATACTTTGTATTTTGAGCCAATATGTAGATGACATAGGAGCTCATATAAAACGTTCTTGACTGCTCTAGATTCATCAGTTGCTCATTCAAGTTGTCACTGATCAGTCCAACCCAATCTATGTTGTTGAATCCCTCAACCACCTATTCAACAAAATACCAAATCCATGACTCAAACTGATAGGACTATGGAATCCCGAAAAATCCTACTCAACATCATAACTAGATCACTATATTCACATTGAAGATCGAGCCAAACTAGCTCTTAGGCAACTTGGAACGGTAGGACCTATTCTTCCGCAGCCATTTACTGTTTATGACGACCTCACAATGTTGAGTCCCTACAGTGAAAACTTTGTGAGCTTTCTCTTTTGATTTCAGTACCATCTTCTGGAATGCAGGGATTCTGAATGCTTCTGAGATTGCAGGTGGAGAAAATCTGCTATTACTTTTACATCTGAATCCCTGACTGTTTTGCCACCTGGATTGTAGTGTCTTGCACACTCCACGATCAATTATGCATGATGAAAAGTTGGAAGGAAACCTGTTGTAGCCACAATCCCATTGTTCACAATCTGGGTAGCCAAGTGCATTGGTTCGTGATCCTTGTATCCAAACATTCTCCGGCTGAACTCATTCATATCAAGGCATCCGAGATTTGTATCACCAACTTCTCCCCACTTTGACACGATTCTGAATTTAGGATAAAACCCTCTTTGCTCATTCTTGATCACTTGCTTCCTGCTCAAACATGTTGCTCTGGATTCCGCCATTTCACCTTCCTGCAAACAAAATGAAAACATACATAAGAACATGCAAGAAAAGAAAAAAGCAAACCCAATTTCTTGTCCATGAAAGAGAAAATTTTGGAAATTTATCAAAAAGAATTCTCCACTCTCTCCAGAACAGGATTTTCTCTCTCCTCCAGAAATTTATGCTTTCTTTTGATCTTTCAAACTAACTGCAAAGTTTCTTTTTCTTTAAAATTTATGGCTTCTAACTTTTTCCAACTGATAACAGCTTCACGCTTTTCTAGAAACAACTTTCTCTCTCCTTAAGATTTATCTTTGCTGAAAAAAATACCGTGCAATTTCTTGAAAAGCTTCTTGCAAATCCTTCTCTCAAATCGTTTCTTGAATTCTGTGTGATAATGAAATGGGAAGGGTTTCTTATATAGATTTCCAACCAGAAAAATTGCTTTGATAACTGCTGACTAAAATTAGGCAACTGCTTTGTTTGACTCCCAAATTTCCAATTTGGGCAAAGATTCCCTTACAAGATTCCATTTCAGGTCTTTTAACTTCATGAGGAAGTTTTATCCATGTATAGGTTGTTTTTTTTATTTTTCAATTTTTTTACCATAAATATTGGAGGGAATCACAATATTTAATAATTTTTTCATAAACTCTCAAAAAGCGATTTATCTCCATTTTTTATTTTCCAATTCTCTTTGATCAATCTTATCGCTCGCTTTTTCAATTTTCTCATTTTTATTAATTAAATATTAAATAAAATTTAATATTTAATTAATATTGCTTTGAATCAATTTATTTTCAAGTTTTTTTTTGCTTTTTTCAATTTTCAAAAGTTTATTGATTAAATATTAAATATAAGATATAATATTCAATTTATTTTCAATTTGATTCCACAAAATTGATTTATTTTTCCAATCTCAATTTTGGCCTTGGCTCGAATTTTGCATTTGACAAATATTATGTCAACTCAAATCTCCATCATCATTTATTAACTCCACAAGCCAAGATTATTCATCATTGAACATTTGCACCTAACCATTTCTCTTAACGTTGTGATTTCACGAACTTGAATTCTTTTAAATTTATTCCTAGCGCCTAGTGAGTGTATATTGATCCCATCAAAGGATTAAATAACTCACATGACTATAATGAAATTGCATTGGGTCTCCCCGTGGACATTTCTTCTTGGATGAAATTCCTTGACAAGGTGTTTCTCGCGCTCAAGCGCGTTTTAAAGGGGCCCACGGATTGTCATGAATTTCTTAATTTGATCAAAATTGTGCTAGGGTGCGAATTAAGCTCTCTCGTGGACTCTTTCTCTTCGTGATTCCTTCATCTCGTGCATTTTGCGCTCAAGCACATTTTGAGCTAGGTGGAGGAATTTTGATCCTCTTAATTTTCTTTGACTCCGTTGAAATGCGCTCAAGCGCAATTTGGGGTAGGTTGCAAACATTTTCATTCTAAAACTTTCCTCCTCTTAGTGTATTTTGTGTTGGGTGCAAATTGAGTGTCCATCTTCTTTCTCCCGCAAAGTTCCTTCACGAAGCAGAAATCGCACTCAGAGCACATTTTGGAGCTTCTCGTGGATTATCCTTACAAAACATTCCTTTGTTTTGTTCATTTTGCGCCCTGGGCGCAAATTACATCCATAGACAGATTCTTTCTTTCCTATTTTGCATTACACGACTCTCTGGAAAGTGCGTTGGGCGTGTCAAGAGCATATCCACAAAGATGACAATCGTCACAAACGGGCACGAGGATCATGTACAGTGACAAGCGAAGGACCTTTTTCCCTCAAATGCATGTCGTACCTATGAAAGAGCATCTAAGGGGACTTTTCGGGTTAACACTTCATAGTCATGGCTTTAACAGACCCGCCAGACTTCAATTTCAAGACAAACTTGAGCAAGGACCCCTTTTCATTTAGTGAATCACTACTCGGGAGGGCACACGAAAACTTCTCTTGCCTTTCACCTTTGAAACATTTCTTGACTCCTTGTAATGGCGTCTCTGAGCACCTTCTTGTAATAGGGCATCATTCGAATCACTTCCCAAACTCTGCATTTTGGCTCACGTGATTGTATAATATTTTATGTTTGAACGGTATTCCAACCATGTAGAGACATTGTATTTGGGTACTTTTCAAGCATTGCAAGGAATTCTTTTCTTCTTCAAGCCACTTTCTAGGTCGTGGCACATATTGGGATTCAAAAGAAAATGAGATCAAAAAGTGGATGTATTCTAGGTTGCTACTCAATTTGATCAAGATTCAAAATTCATATCCTTTTGCTTATTTCACACCCAGCATCATCAGATTATTTTGGTCAATTCTTCCTACTCAAGACTCCGCCAAAATTTTCACATATTCCTTTTGATTTTCACCTCTCTTACTTGGATGCACATTGAGCACACTGATGGAGTTCTTTCAATCTTAGCCAAATTGGAAGGAACCTTAGGAGATTGACACCAAAGCTACTGAGAGAACCAAAAGCGAAAAGGCCAAACAGACCGAAAAGCAAAAGGGGTCCCATCTTGAATGGGCGATGTGTGAATAGGTCACAACAGGACCAAGGGCCTAAATTTGGGGACAGCAACGGTGGGGGAGCAGCAGTGGTATACAAATTAAGGTTAATTGAAATCTTCAAGGCAAAATCTATAATACAACATCTTTGCAAATGCCCCATGAAAGGTAAACTACTTTTCATAAAGTTAAAGGTTGCGATTAGTATGTGATGGTATGTGCCATATAGCGAGTGACCTAACGACATCTCGACAAGGGGTGGTGGTGTTGGTGGGGAGGGCGTTTCTCCCAAATTCCCAAGTCTCGAAAGCGTCCCCATATAGGGGACACGAGGTTTTTTCAGGGGATGTGTCCCCGAGGAACACTACAAATATCTACAATTGTTAAGGTAAAAGCGTTGCCTTCAAACTCTAGTGCTTATTTCTTCCCTCAAACCGTCTTGATTCAGCATTCCCTTCAAACCCTAGTCTGCCATGTTTGCCCCAAAACACTATGTAGGTTTCTCTTCCTCAGTGAAGTGCATTTTTTGCCTTTGGGCTGCCCCAAAATCTGTTTGGTGCTAGTCCCTTGAATGCCACAACCCATTGCTAGTTCGCCCTAGAAACCCTTGGGTGTTGGCATTGAATTTTGAAAGGATGTTTCTTTGCTTACAAACTAAAAATTAATTGAATCTGCACAATGGTAATATCCATGTGAAATCACTCCAAGAAATTGTTGGTTTTCATCCTCCAATTCCAAACCTAGAGGGTTTTCATCCTCAAGTTAACTAGATCAAAGTCCAATGCTCCACAAGATGTAGAAATTCCAAAATAGAATGATCAATCAATTATATTCACTTCTCTTTGTTCGACCTCTATTAAATAAAATTTCCCTCCAAAAGTCATGACTTCATAATTACTTCATGAGGAATTATTTTCAATAAACTTTAATTATAGAAGATCTTATTTTATATTTTAACTTTACTTGAGGCCCTCTTAAATATAGTGTTAATCCTATTTGCTAAATGCAAAATTCCCAAGGCCCACGGTATACGTCATGGTCCCTAGACAAAGCCCATTGTTGTACCCATATGAAACTTTCATATTGTGTCAAGTTAATTAAAAAAAACTTGAAGCTTATCATTTTCTCACAATGACATGATCAAGTTTTGTACAATCTAGCTCTATTGTCATCTTATAATCTTCTAGTCATGAACACAACCATCTTAATGCAAAATTGGAGGCTTTCAAATCTAAAAATTGGCTAAGGCCATTAAGGCAAGTGCATCCTCTAGAGGTCCACACCTAGGGATTAAAGATGCATTTGACCAATGAACCATTTGATAGATTTCAAAATGTCATTCATACACATACCTAGAGCTAAAAGGCAAAACATACAAAAACATCCATTGCTCGCTTGGTTTGAATCCTTTTTATCCACTATTTCAATGCATACCACAATAATAAGCAAAGTATTTTTCAATATTGTGTGAACCTAAAAGATCGAATGTTCATTGATGTAACGGGGTAGAATTTTGAAAATATAAAAGCCAATGTATTGGTGTGTGCCTAGAGTCTAGACAATGGCATGTGCCAATTCAAAAGAGTAGGAAATCAAAAAAATTGAAGCCAATGATCAATCATGTGCCTAAGCATAGACACAAGCTAATACAAAGAAAGATCTTTTTGTTCAAAGTGCATTCTTCAAACGGCATCCAAGGGAACATTCAAGAGTGCCAAGGAGGATTTGGATGCACTAGGATGTTTGGATGTGCCAGGATGATACAAGCACTCTCCAAAGATGATTTCAACGTGCCAAGATGAGACAAGCGCATGCACGAATTCAATATTGTGTCATATGAAAGCAAGTGTGGGCGAAATAGCCACTGCAACTTAAAATCTTCACCTTCAGTTCTCAAGAGCATGTGTAGTAAAAAGCATGCACCTATGCATGAGGTAAATTCTTTACACGCGTGGGGAAGATAAATAACACAAAGAATTAATTGAATGGCACATTTGAAGTTCAAGGACGTGTAAATCATTAAGCATGTTTTGGCAATGGAAAAAAGGTGATTCCCACACCTACATATTGGTGAGGTCATTATTCATCAAGTATTCATTGTTATTGTTATCCTGGATTTATTCTTCACTCAATCAAATTTATTATGCCTATCTTACTTATAAATGTTTATCGAGAGGTCGCATTATATGTGCTAACAGTTGAATTGGTTTGACAAATTTGATAGCTTTGTATTGTCAGTGAACTTGAAGGAGTAGCTCGTGGTTTTGGACCATGTAATGTTTTCTTTTGTAAATGCCCTAGTTTTTTCCCTAAATCACAAATTCCAAATAGAACAAGAAATAGAATAGAATTAATAACATCCATTACTTGGTTGAGATGCTGCAGCATGTTAGTAAATCATTAAAACGTAGTCCACAAAATAGATCTTCCTTATTAGAGACATTAAAAACATAGATCTTGCCTATTAAAGTTGGGGACATTAATTTAATCATAAAAGTGGATTTAATTTATTGATGGATTTCAATCATAGGAGAGCTATGATAAGGGGCATATTAGGGTGCCTTAAACAATCCTCTAACCTAGGCCCAAGAGCAGATGTCGTCCCTCTTGGCCATCATGTGGCCCTTTGCCATCCATATGAGGGGTGTACATAGTGAGGAATCCCACAGCCATTCCCCTCTTCCATCATCACCCTTATCCTCCTACTTATGATTAGAGTTTCTTAACATGATGATCAAACAAGGTAAGGGTTTAAGGAAACTACAATAGAGCATCCGGAACATCCTTCCCTTCTAAGGCCAAGGGCAGAGCACTCCTAACACCACCGTAAGGTAGCATGCTTAGAAGAGGACCTCATAACTGTTTCCCCTACTTGTACTCCCCTATTATCCCTTCCATAATTGATTGTAGCAAACATATTAAGAGTTACACATTATTCCCTGTATTCTTCAAATAGATCACATAATAATACCATATTCTTAATTTACATATACATAACTCATAAGAAATTATAAATAGGATCTACTATACTGACTATTATAAGAATTGATGCTTCATACCAGATTATAGTTATAATATTCAATTTCTGTATGCTTGAGTATGACCACTGTAAATCAGATATGATCTTGATCGGTGGTCTTCCTTGAATGCTAATCTTCAATACATATATCTCTCCCTTGTAGTGGAAAAGTCATTTCTTTTATCCCTTCCTTCCAAGGGTGGCGTCTCCTTATTGATAACCGCTGCTTTTGATAACTAGAGTTGCAAATTGTTTAATATTAGTGTCTTTTCATTTACCCTGCGGCTGTATTGGGGGTGATCACCACTTGATAAACATGCTCCTGCCTATCATCACAGCACAAGAACTCATGCCAATGCAGAATTATTATCTTGACACATTAATTTCCTAGATCGCAATTTTCGGAAAATCACGAGGTCTTATGAATAAGATGATTTTCTGATAAATGATGTCTATTTAGGTATTCTTCATGTCGGGGACATGACATACCAAGTCCTACATTGAACTTAACCATAACATTCATGTTTACATGTTATCCTTCTCAACTATGTGTGTACTTTATCTTTCTCGATCTCTATTTTTAACTATCAGTGTAAGCATGTAGTTATAGGCTTTGTTTTAAATCAAAAAGCATAAAACCTGGTGCCCAATGTTGAAAGAGTGTTTTAGCATTTTACCCAATGGAGAAAACAAAAAAATACAAATTTACATATCATTTAGAATAAATGTACCTCAAAATTCATCGTAAAGCTTGTAAATTGCAGGTGCATATTGTCAAATTTTAGGTTGTTTTTATTTTAAAGAAGCTTCCCCTTATGACTTGAAGAGAAAAATTGCCGCAGATCAATTCCATTTTTTGTTGCACTAAAAGGTGGAAATTAAAAATGCCAACATTGTGAAGACATATGTTTGACTTTGAATACATCGCAGACAATTGTCATTATCTCAATTTTTGCACTATCATCTAATGAAGGACTTAAGCATCTAAAAGTGTTATATTCTCATAAACATAGTAATCAGGGTCAAAAAATTCAATTCATTCAGCGGGTCCAAAAAAATGAAAATCTGAAGTTTTTGAGAAAAATCAGTAAAATTTTGTCAGGAATTGTGAATTTTGGACCAAATTGGAGAAATCGGGAGAATCTAAAATAATGGATCTGATCAGATCTGGTGGCCATACTTATTAGTGTTCCAGGTTTTCAAAATTACAGTGAAAAAATGCTGAAAAAGTTATGTTCTGCTGGGACCTGCATTACCCATGTCCCTCATCTTTTTATTCCCTGGTTAAAATGTTATTTTCCTCTTCAAAGAGTGTTGTGCTTCAGAATATAGGGTTCATCTAGCATCCATTTCCCTATTCACCCTTTCCACCCCCAAAAACAGGAAATAGAGAGGAACATAGCTCAAAAGATAAATAACAATTTCAAAGTTTAAGAGAAAAGGAGCTTAACATAAACTATATATATGTATATATATGCCCAATAACTTTCATATGATAAACACACAAATGATATAAACACAGACTCTTCCCTCATAAATCCTCCATTACCAATTATGAGAAAAGCACAATGCAACTGGGCCATCTTTACAAGTACTTATTGAAATTACTAACTTGTAAATTGTTGTCATAGTCTAGTGAATTAGGCAAACCATTTATAGCCACTCACATGAAACTACATGGATGATATCTGCTAACTGTTTTAATTAATTTATGATTTTCAAGTAAAAAATTGCTAAAATACATCAAAAAAAAGACAAACTGTCTTAATTAGGTGTAATTTTTGAGATGCACTTCCTCATTGCAGTTTATTACCTTGTCAAGTGAAAGAGGCACAACCTTCGCTCCCCGACTTAGTCCAGGTTGTCGCTGTACCTGAATAATCATATAAAATCATGAGGGAACTTTATACGGAATTATATTTCCAGGCACATATGAGTAGAGAAAATTCAATTTAAAAACATTCAAATTGCAAACTTTACACTGTCTACCTGGTAAAATAGGCACCATGAAAAGAGTTGGCAAAAGCAATCTGAGAAAAGGCTTAGTAAGGTTTAAGGGAGCTGATAATCCAGAAGAATTCTTGCAGCAGCTCAGTGAGTGGGTTTCAAGTTCTCAAGCTTTGGTCACAGTAGTGATTTTTCCCAGTTTCTCTTTTTCTGAACAGCTACCTTTGAGTTTTAGTTAACTTTCTAAAACTTCAAAACCTTGTCCCTAAACGAGTTAATCAAGGCAAGGGCAGTAAGATGAGAAATTCAAAGAGTGGAGCAAATAAATAGTACATCAGAAAGATGGAATGGGACAATCCAACCAGCATTTGTGATTTTGGTTGAACTTGCAAAGGGCACTTATATCAACCAAAACCCCTGCTTTAAGTATCACCAAAATGAATCAAACAGGGCCAAAAACACAAGTGGAAACAATCAATGAAAATGTAGACTCTGCTAAAGGAAAATCTGGAAATTTCTGGGCTTGGAATAAACTTAACAAACAAAGTAAATCTCCACCGAAATTCTGAGTTTCTTAGATTAAAAATAAAAGCCACATGGGTGCATTTTCCGGACAAAGTGTATCTTCACAACCTAAACAAAACGCATCAAATGGGATCAGTGTTCACAATGGTAACTATACTAAAACTTGATGTGACTGGTAGGAGCCTTCTTTTAAAGGGAAGAAAACCAGAGGCACCTTACAGCAAGTGTCCACCTTGTAGTGGTGAGAAGATGCAAACAAAGTAAATTACTAAATAATATATACAAAATTCTTTTTTTCAATTTCTATTCCCTTCCGTGCAAACAACCAAATCCCCTGTTGTAAATGTCACTGTAAAGAATCAAAACCCACCCAAAAACACAAGTTGGATATATCAACAGGCATTTTACGACTGTTCCAAATATTTGAAGGAAAAACTGGACATTTCTGAACTTGAAATAATATTAACAAGGTAACTCTCCACCAATATCTAATTTTTTTATGCTGCAAATGAAATCATCATGGTTGTATTTTATAGCCAATCTGTCTGCACAATCTAAACAATATGCAGAAAGTGGGATAGATATTGACATTGGTGGCTGTCATGTCCCCCGTTTGAAACCCTAATTATGATATTCCCTTTCTGAAATAAGATTTTATAATAAATAATAATAAAGTTAAAATATAGAAATAAATCAATAAATAATAATAAATCACAATATAAAATAATTACAAACAAATGGTCATTGATCAGCATAATAATATAAGTTACAGAAGAACTAATGTGGTGCTAAAATGGAGGAGAGATACTAAGCAAGTATATCTATCGGGAATTTTGTGAGATTGCTGTCAACTTCTTACATAGTCAAAAATATGATGAGTCGGCAGTAGTAATACATGATAAAGCAATTCTAGAGAGATTGATTGAAGATCATCACCTTAAATTAACAGCCAACAATCGACAGCAAGTGCCCAATCGCCAAGTACAATTCGATAATATGTGATATGTTGTGCAGACCAATGATTTAGAGATTGACTAACACAAGCCTGGGGAGAGAAAGGATACATCAAGCAAGTATGGATTAAGTATTGGTTTATTACGGAGATTGCCGCACATGTAGCCTTACATATTCAAGTGATTCTATGTGTGTGTAGAACAATATAAGTCAGTAATTGCCAAATCAGAAAATGGGGAGAAAACCATAAAAAGAAAAGATGCGATCATAAGGATTTGGAATTGATTTATTAAAGTTACTGGAGACTAAACATCAGCAATTATATTAGAGTTGCTAGTCAATCCATGAAGGAAAGCGATTCAGTGAACGATGGTAATACTTAGTCAAAAGAATAATAAAGATTTAGTTGGATTATCTCAAGGGGTGCAATCATAGTTAAGGAGTGACTGTTATTAAAGAAGATTCACAACCCTTTAATGACACCACCTTTGCAAAAAGTACATGATAGATATAAAAAGAAGGATCAGAGAAACGAAGGGATATTGACAGCGCTCAGAAAGGGAATTAAATCATATATAATAGACTGCAAGTCTTGTGTAACGGCAAGCGACTTACCTAGGAATTAATGCTGATTTACAGAAAAATATATCTAAATTCCATTAAGAATAAGGGACCATTAAGAATAAGGGACCAATATATGGTCTGATATGTGTGTGTGTGTGCTGTGGCATTTATATGTATTAATTATGGTGGAAATCAGAAGTATATATCAGTTATGTGATATTTTATATATGTATATATACATTCATAATGCATCAGATAATTAATATATACATAGCCAATTCCTTAATCACTTGCTAATATGTTAACAGGATAGGTTGGTGTTGTGTAGGGAGAGGCGGAGTAAAACCTCACAATGTAGGAGGAAACTCCCAAGATGGGATAGGGACAGGGTCCTCAAACCTTGAGGGAGCCTGCTAGTTGATTGGTGTCAAACGCCCTACGAAAAGAAAATTCCCATCCTTCTCAAAGTTATTGATTAGGAGAAAAGTAAGGAACTAGGGCTTAAGTATGCAGTATGGATCAGTGATTATTTCTTAATTTAAATGCATATTACGTATGTTAATCATCGGTAATTGGCATTCTCATTGTAGGGAATGTTACGAATTGCCATTCCCAAGTACAAATCCAAACCCTAGTTGGGAATTTTAGGGTAAAACAAGTATAGTCCTAGTTGGGGACATTACAGTGGCTAAGTGGCCTTATTAAAACTCGACCTGACAGAGGCATCTTCTTTTAAAAGGGAAGAATGCCAGACAATTTTACAGCAAGTGTCCAGTTTGTAAATAGTTTAAGATGTGAATTGAAATGCTAATTTTTGTTTTCAATGGTATTCCTGATCCACAAAACACTAGATTATTCTCCTAGCATTCACCTAATATGGATTTCTATTTTTCTCAACACTGCAAACACCTTCAATAACACTGTATTTCCACTTCAAATCGATGCAATAACAGTTTATAATGTTCAAATCAATTGCAAAACACAAGACAAAACACATACATATGTAAATCGTGCAAGAAAGACCTAAACATAGATATTAGAATAATATCTTTATTATTTCTTATTTATTGGTCAATACTGTCAGCTTCTGTAAATATTAGATACTTTCTAATTTACGATTGTTTCTTTATAAAAACATCGTCTTGGTAACTCCTATAAAAGATCATTTGATCATTCATTTAATTCATTCATTATTTTTACCAATATGGTATCAGAGCTGTGAGATACGAAATTTGATTTTTTTTTAATTTCAAATAAAATATTTTAAAGCTTTGAAAAACAAAATTTTGGGCCTGAGTTTTTTTGGATTCGAGGGTTTTAGAAGCTGGTTTTTTTTGCAGATAAGGATTTCTTCAGAAATCCCAACCTAGTAAAAACACGATTTTGTGTTTTTCCTTCCGACTTCATGGTCGTTTTTTTTAACCGACGGGGTTTTTTTCTACTTGCAACGGTTTTCATTCTGCAATCAGTGACGTTTTGTTCTCTAATCAAGCTCGAAAATGACGGATTTTGCCTATTTTTTTGGATTCGAGGGTTTTGGAAGCTGATTTTTTTTGCAGATATGGAATTCTTCAGAAATCCTGACCTAGTAAAAACACGATTTTGCGTTTTTCCTTCTGATTTCATGGTCGTTTTTTTTTAACCGACGGGATTTCTTTTACTTGCAACAGTTTTCATTCTGCAGTCAGTGACGGTTTTGTTCTCTGTTCAAGCTCGAAAACGACAGATTTTTCATCGCTTTTTCTCTGTTCACAACGGGAGATCTTTTTGCTACAGATCGTCTGCTGGTTGTATTTACAGGCCTCTGAACCCATGATGGGCATCATTTTTCACTGGTTCTTGTTCGCGCAGCTAGGGCATGAGTTATTCTTCTCCCCGACTTTTCCCGCAAATGCGTTTTTTCTGTAACATTTTTTCAGCGACAGCTTGTTTTTCACGTTTTTCTGTAACATTTTTTCAGCGACAGCTTGTTTTTCCGAGTTTCTTAGCTTGCATTTTCAAAACGATATTTTTTCTTCAACAAATCCGTGGCTCAAACTGCGATTTTCTTCCAAAATCCGTGGCAGATCTTCAAGTTTTCTTCATTTTTCCTGTTTGCAGATTTTATTTCCAGCTGGCTAGGGTTTTTGGCAAAAAAAATTATAATGTACATATTCTTTGTGGGTTTTTTGCCAATCGTACTTCATATTTTTTGAAGTATGTACCTGACTAGCTTTGTTCTTGCATTGGGATCCATGCCTCGGATTCCGTACTCTATTTTTTGCCTCTTCAAAATTTCTTGTTTTATGTGCCTCGGAAAGTGTGCAAAGGGCGTCTTTGAGCAACATAATGTTGAAAGGCAATCAGCGATTCAATAGCAAAAATTAAAACACAGGGAAGCAAAGGATGATGGCTATCTTAGAGTACCATCGTCTCGATAAGCTTGTTTTGGGTAAACGATCTCGTCCTACCGGAGTTGGACAAGATTAGGATAAGCTTGACGAGCGCAACCGAGAAGCGGTGATACTTATCAAGCTTTCAGTTACTGATGATCAGTTGCCACAAGTACCATCCGGCAAGACAACTGTAGAGATCTGGACTATTTTGAAGGGATCTCCTTGAGACATCAAATAAGAGCCGTGCGTTCTTCTTGAAGAACCAACTATTTTCTATCATGACGGATGAGCATGTGTTCTCGACACTTCACTCATCGGCGTAATTGATTCACAGACTTCTCACCTTTAACTGATTCAGTCATTTTTGGAGAAGAAGAGTATATTGTTGTCAGCAACGGCAACATGCAAATATAACTTGGTGGGAGGAATCTCATATTCCTCAATGCATACTACGTTGTTGGTATGGAACTCAATCTTCTCTCAATGAGCCAGATTATGCGGCACTCTCCTCAACTTGATGTGGTCTTCAATTTACACAAGTGTTCGATTGTTGATCGTGCAACTTGCACTATTGTGGTTGTTGGCATCGAGGATCATGGTCTATACAAACTTGTGGATTCAGGTGATTCTCTTGAGCATGCCTTTGCAGCTAAATCAGCAGTCTTTGGCATCAGCGATATGGCTACTTGATCATTCACTATCTTGCTCAGCTTGTTCAGGAGGATCTAGTTCTTGCCTCACTTGAGATTCAGATTCAGCATCGTTGAGTTTGTGGAGCTTGTCAGGCTGGGAAGCAGCACAAGACACCATTTAAGGATGGTGACTCATGGCGAGCCTCAAAGGTATTGCAGTTGGTTCACGTTGATGTATGTGGTCCAATGAATACATCTTATGTTACTGGTGTCAGGTATTTCTTGCTTTTTGTTGATAATTTCAGTCGTAAAATGTGGGTGTACTTTCTTAGACAGAAATCAAATGTGTTTATTGTATTTTAGAAATTTAAGGCCTTAGTAGAAAAAGAGTTTGGTTGTCCCTTAGTCACTCTTAGGTCAAATAATGGGGGGGTTTATTGTAATGTTTTCTCCAACTTCTGTGATACACACGACATCGAACACCTACTAACCACACCTTACACTCCTCGACTAAACAACATTGTTGAACATCAAAACTGCACTATAACTGAAATGGCTAGGTCCATGATGGAACACAAGAGTGTTCCTAAGAAATTTTGGGCAGAAGCAATATTCATTGTCGTCTATCTCCTTTATCAGTCTCCCACACAGGCTATTAAGGGGAAGACTCTTGAGGAACCCTGGACTAGTCGCAAACCTAGGATTAGTCGTCTAATAGTCTTTGGCCTTTTAGCATATGTTTGGATTCCAGATGCCCAACGATCCAAGTTGGATTCCAAGAGTCAAAAACTTATGATCATAGGGTACAATGACAACCACAAGGCTTGTTGGCTGATTGATGTAGACAATGATCATCTTCTCTCCAGTCGTGATGTCGTCTTTGATGAAGAACTAGGACCTTTTCAGCTCTCCTAGTCTGTGCAAAATTCTAAGGATCGGCCTTTAAAGGCTACTTGATTTGGGTGTTCGTCTTCCATTTGGTTCACGTGATGGGAGAGATAATGCAAACTTTGAATTTGATGATGCACTACTCTGCATGATGCTCCTCCTGTTGAACCTCTTCTAGATTCTGTTTTAGTTATTCCTACTACATCTGATGTTGGTTCTTCTACTCTTCGGCCTAAATGGTGGACTAAGACCATCAGTGATCTCCGTTCTAATGAGCTCATCAAGGGTCAATCTTCCAAAGACAAGAGCAAGCAGCAAAATACAGTCAACTTTGCTCTCATGGCCAACATTCATAGTATTTTTAAGCCTCAAACCTATATTGAGGCTAAAGGGATTCCTTCATGGGAAAAGGCTATGGAAGTTGAACATCATAGTCTTCTAAAGAATAAAACTTGGGTTCTTTTTTATCTTCCTCGAGGGGAGAAGCCCATTAGCTGCAAATGGGTGTGTAAAGTCAGTACAAAGCTGACGAAACCCTTGACAAGTACAAAGCCCATCTCGTTGCTAAGGAGTTCTCACGGAAAGAAGGCATTGACATGAGGAGACCTTTGCTACTATAGCCAAAATGAGTACCATACGGCTCGTCCTTGCCTTAGCAGCTCAATTTGGTTGGAAAGTCTAGTAGATGAATGTTAAGAGTGCCTTCCTCAACGGTGAATTGCATGAAGAAGTCTTCATGACACAGCCTCCTGGTTTCAAGGTTGTTGGAAAAGAACATCAGGTGTGCAGACTGGAGAAAGCACTCTATGACCTAAAACAGGCTCCTCGAGCTTGGTACATCGAAATTGACAAGTGCCTTACAGATAATATATTTCAGAGGAGGCCATATGATTCTAATCTGTATGTGAAAAACACTGGTGACAATATTCTTCATCTTGTAGTCTATGTTGATTACCCAATTATCACTGGTAGTTTGACACTTTTGATCGATCAGATCAAACAAAGTTTGTGTCAATCCTTTGACATGACAGACTTGGGACTTCTACACTATTGTTTAGGTGTTCAAGTTTGGCAGGCAAAAGGTAGTATCTTTTTATCTCAATCCAAGTAAGCCCGCAGTCTGTTGGACAAGTTTCGGATGCAAGACTGTAAACCTACATCCACACCTATGAAGAAAGGGTTGAAGCTGACAGGCAAATAAGATTCGCCTATGGTGAATGAATCAACATTCAGGTAATTGGTGGGCAGTCTCATCTACCTTATTGCTACTAGGCCTAATCTCAATTTTGAAGTGAGTTTCACACTTCATGACAGTCCCCAAGGTTGATCATTAGGTAGCAGTGAAGCATGTGATGTGTTATGCGAAGGGCATTTCTGATTTTGGTCTTCTCTATGGCAGAAGTCACAATCCTAGACTTATTGGTTTTACAGACTAAGATTGGGGAGGTTCCATTGATGACAGAAAATCAACATCTAGGTATGTTTTCAGTTTGGGATCTAGTGCAGTCACATGGACTAGCAAGAAGCAACAGGCGGTGGCTCTTTCCTCAACAGAAGTTGAGTATCAAGGAACATGTAAGGTAGCTTGTGAGGCAGTTTGGCTTCGAAGGATGCTTTTAGACATGCAAACGTCTCAAGCAGATCCTACTCCCCTTTATTGTGACAATCAAAGGATGCTCAAACTGGCCAAGAATCTGGTCTTCCACGAGAGAACCAAGCATGTTGACCTTCATTGTCATTTCATTCGGCAGTTGGTTGAAGACGAATCGGTTCAGTTGTTGTATGTTCCAACTACGGATCAGTCAGCAAATATTCTCACCAAGTCTCTAAGACCGAACAAGTTTGTAAAATTCAGGGAGCAACTTGGTGTAATTGATAGATTGACCATTAAGGGAGGGCATTTGAATAATATCTTTATTATTTCTTATTTAATGGTCAATATTGTAACTTATGTAAATATTAGATACTTTCTAATTTACGATTGTCTCTTTATAGAAACATCGTCTTTGTAACTCCTATAAATGATCGTTTGATTGTTCATTTAATTCATTCATTATTTTTACCAACATAGATCGGGTCAATACAATTACCTTGGCGAAACCATGAAGAGAAAAAACTCCAGCAAGAGTGAGCATTTTTTCACTATCCATGGTTCCATACAAATGTATACAATGCCTATGGGAAAAATGGAGAGTGGACTATGGTTAAAACCAGCTTATCACACCTATAACCTGCCTCTGGAACTTGAAAACACTTGCTCACGCTCTACAACAGCAAGAATGCACATTGAAAAAAGTTTACAATGAGAGCCAACCACTCCAACAACATTTACAATCAATATATGCCTTGCCTAAAACCTCCCATATGCCAAAAATGGAAGTCCAAACATCAGTAAGGCAAATTGAAATGAAAAAAGCATTCTAAGGCAAATTGAAATGAAGAAACCGTTCACATTCCATACTTTGACCACACTATGACAAATTTGCTGCTTTCACAAGGTGGCAACTTCAAAAAAGTTGTCACTAGGATGATTTCACCACTTTCATTAGAAAGCAATTTTGCAATCATTATGGTAGAGGCAATGTCACCATGCTTGTTGTGTGTTTGCCACATACAAAACTAGCAAAGACATCAAGCTTGCTTTTATATTGCTTTACACACCTGCAATCCAGTTTCAAGACATCCTAAGACGATCTAAATCAGCCTAACATTCCTCTAACATGAATATGATCCCTTCTGCATTCTACCACACCAAACACAAACAAACTCCCAGTTTCGAAGTGTGAGACAATCTTCATAACTAGAAATGGCAACCCTTGGTCCCATGGTCTAGCAACTTTGATCCAATTTACAAATCACGCCTTCCCACTAAGAAGGCTTCTGGTCTCCAACCAGAATATCAAAAGAACTAAAAGGCAAACAATTCCAACATGCCTCAAAAGTTAACAATTGAACATCATGTGCATTACCCCCATGTGGGGGCAACCCTTTGAGCTAAAGAAATGGCTCTAAAGATTGTTGCACCTGTTGACCCTCTTGTTGTTCCATATTTGAATGTAGCCCTTGCATTGTTTTGACCACAGCTCTCCCTTGTTCTTCATGCCCACCCAACAATAGAAGAATAATCTTCACGCTAGCATTGATCAGCTTCTTGACTCATGAAGTGTGTGCCATAGAGACCTTGGACTTTCCCACATAAGAGTTCAAGGTGAAGTGTTTCTCATTCAAACAAAGCCAATACTGATTCCTTCTTCTAAAGTAAACCACAGCCCTAACATAGAAATAAGGGCTTCCAAAAATAACATCTCAAACATCATTACATCTATCATAACTTCATCTCTAAACTCCAGATTGAGACAAATAGTAACTTGCATTGCTTGGTCATTACCACATCCACTCCTTGCTTCAACCACCCTAAATAATATGGATGAGGATGGTTATGGTCTGCAAGCCAAGTTTGCAAATCAGCTGTTGAGAAATGAAGATCGCTTGTAAGCATGAATCAAACGAAGCATTTTACTTTTTACTTTTTACCTTTTACAAAAATCTTGATGTGGAATAGTTAAGTGATATCCTCTTCATAAAGGGAACAAACTTCTGCCATCTGGATGTATTAACTCTCATGGGGTTGGATCAGTTGATATTCGTCACTCTACAATTGGATACATCCTTATTATTGGATTCGGAGTGGTTGCATGGCAGAGCAAGTTAAAACATACAGTTGCCTTATCTTCCATCGAAGCAAACTATATGGCAGTTGTTAGTAGAAGGTAAAGGTAATGTGATTGCAATAAATATTGGTCGATCTTCAGCTTTGTCCCACTACACCATCTTCGTCTTTTTGGAATTATTAGTGACTTCTCCTGGCATTGAAGAATCCAGTCTATCATGCCAAAACCAAACATGTTGGCATTCATCACCATTACATTTGCCAGTTGGTCGAGAATGGAGGTCTCCATTATTGTCCTACAGAGAAGCAGATTGCAGACAATATGGCTAAACTACTTTACAGAGATTAACTTGTCAAATTTACAGATAAATTTGGAATTGTATATGGTCTAGCCCTTCGGCTGGGGAAGAGGATAAGAGGCATGGGGTGGTGATATTAGCTAATATGTGTAGTCGTTAGCTATACCCATTTCCTGTTCATCTTATCTTAATAACAGTTAACATGTTATGCCTCAATCAGTTGCCGATTACTGTTTTGTTATTAGTTTTTTTCTATTTTTACTATCAGGACACTAGCTTATATAGCTGCATTTTCCCAATGTACTAGCATTGTCTATGCATTTGATCTAATATATTTTATTCTATATTATGACTGCTTAGCCTTAACCCACATTACATTTATCATCATGTCACGTTTCACTTTCTCTAACTAGTCATAATATAAGTAATGCTGTATTCAGGAACCTGTGATATCATTGATAATTGTATCATTTGAGGACTTCCATTGTGATTTTGGGCAATAAGAAATAGTAGATCACACTAGATTGTTTTATGGATAAGCAAATTCTTGCTTTATGATTACAAATACCCTCCACTTATACAACACAATTGAAGAAGCAGGCTAGTCTATAAACATGCATATTTATAAGCAGGCTAGTCTATAAACATGCATATTTAGAATTGTTATGCTATGTAAACTTACAAAAAGAGCAATAAAGCAGTAACGAACCTGTGCCAGGATCGCGTTTGCATCCTCTCGTCTGAAACACAGAAGCCCAAGTGACTTTTGACTGTTGGGATCCGAAACAAGAACAAATTCATTTTTGATGTTACAGACTGTATAGATATAAACTCCCCGAAGCCTCTTTGACACATACTGTTGACTCAAAGCAAGCTGGAATACATGTTTGGCCTCCAAAGGTTCCCCTCTACTGGCAGAAACACTGCCAAAGCAAGGCATCATTTGGTACCTCGGCCTCATTGCATTACATATAGCATTGCTCAAACAAAGCTTGCCTTCGTTAATTTTCTGTGCTAGCTCTCTTCCGAAATTTACCAAGGGGTGTTGCTGAAATTCAATGAAATGCAAATGCAATTCAGAAGACACTAATGGCTATTGCATTTCAAAATAAACTAAAAACCAGATTTTTAATTTTCATGTTATTTGGCCAGTGAAGTTATTTCTCAAAATAACCCCCAATGAGCAGTCAGGTACACTAATGACATTTTTCCTTGTTTGTTCTGCTAATAATTACAAATCACTGGTAACACGTAGCACACAAGGACCTTTAAGTATTTGATACATCAATGCTGTCTTCCGCTCTCTAGCTTCTTTCCGGGTCAAATCCAAAAAGAATAAGAAGAAACCTAATTTAAAAAGCCCATGAAGACTTCCGCTTACCAAGCATTGGTTTATTTTTGAAAAAAAAAACCCTTATCACTGGTAACCCCACGGAAACCCTAAAAATTCCCAGACTTTTCCAATTGGCATTTGTACTTACATTTAAAATAATTTCAATGGCAATAATTCTCCGCCAATAATTGAATTAATTCAAATAAATGCGTATACATTACTTTCCAATAATGCAATAGCCAATTAACCCAGACCGTAAGGAGATATTCAATACCTTCTCCGCAGACGCTGGGCTCACACTTGATGACCGACAATTGAAATACTTTGAAAGGGTGTTAGCTAAATGAAGATTTGATGACCGATGTGCGGCATGTATTGGAAACATTTCTGAAATAAAGTGTTTAGGTTTGCCCAGATTAATGGGTTCTTTAGAATACTCTAAACTGTGGGAATTTGGTAGCGACTTGAAAAGGTTGGAAATTGAAGTGTTTTGTCTGTTAAATGCATTACAAGGATTGAAGGAATCGAGGGAACAATCCACGACTGAGGCGGGAAGCGAAGAATTCATTTTCAGAATACGGCTGATTGATACTCCCGAATTTTTTTTACTGTTTAGGAAGATGCAAACGTAGAGCAGTTCAGGATAACGTGTAATGCATCAAAGCTTTAAAAATGGATCTCTAAATGCATAACCCTTGAACAAGAGGACTGCACAATTTTTTTGAATTCATCAGGTGCCAAACCCAACTTATTGTTTGTGCGGGCTGTTTTGATCCTCCGTTCTTTCATAGTTGATGTTGATTTGTGTGGATGTCTTTAATACATAATTTGAACTTACATATTTAATCAAGTGGTTTTAAAATGGATTTTAATTCTAAGAAGTTTGGAGTTCGTATTTAAATAGGATACCTTTCAAAATATACTTTTATGACATTTCATATTAATAAATTTATTATATAATTTTTATCTAAGCAATGTCTTTTGTAATTGTATCAAATATAATTATATAAGAACAACATTTAAAATTATCTATTTCATTCTTGTTGATTCGATCATATAGATCTCTATCATTAAAAAAGTCACTCATTTGTTCTCATATACATTATAGTCCTATGAGTATTTATTAGCACATTGGTATTATCAAATACATTCATTTGTTCTTATATACATTATAGTCCTATGAGTATTTATTAGCATATTGGTATTATCAAATACATATGTCCATTCAAGGACATTCTTTATAAGTATGGAATGACAAATTCTATGTAGAACTAAGTTGTGCCATTCAAGATAAAATAAGGTTAAACTCATTATCACTAAAAAGTTTAGACTATCGATGTTTTAAGTCTTTGATCATTTATCCAAATCGACATTCTACTTATCAATGTCCTATCATAGTGTCACAACAATCATCAACATCAAACTAATTTTTAGGTAAGCCTTAATTCCTCTTAATTCACATATTTATTTATCTATCTCATAGCTCAACTAAAAATATTAACTCAAGGTCTAATTATATTATTTTTATTATGTTGATCTGAAATCTAAAATTTGTGTTGCAAAGTTTATTTTCCTTTAATGGATTTTGTATGTCTACAATTGATTAAAATATTTATGTCAGATAGGTATTGTAGTGAAAATAATAACCTCTTATTATAATTTACCTAGAGCAAATAATTAAACAAAAAAAAAGTCTAAGATTTGGCATTGGGATTGACAATTGGTAACATTATAAATATTGTAAATAAATATGAGGAATAAATAAATTAGCTTTCAATTTATTAAAGAAAAGGCATTTACAAATGTCAATAAATGATTTACCACTATCCCAAGAAGTCTAGATTGCTTAAATGGTGACATTTAAATAGACTCGTCTATTGTGTTTAAGGTCATGCTTATGGATTTAATGTACAATCATTTCGAAGCCAACCTATCATGGATTTGAATTTGCACTCATGGATATGATATGACAAAAAAATATATACTAGTTGAGAATGATTCACCTTGATTTGATATGTTGTGTGTTGAAAATGGTAATAAGAAACATCGATTGGAAACTTGTTACACAAGGATTTTTTCTACTTTTGTCAATCCTTTATGCAAACCAATTTGATTATGATCAAAAAAAAAACTTTAGATAACAAACAACCATGTTGTATGAGCTTCTTAAATTTTGATGCCACAAATGTATGTTTACAATGTTCAATGATGCATTCATGGGTTATGTTCTCTTAGATCCTAGATGATAAAAATAAATTTGGATTACTTCTTAAGCACACCACTCCAGCATGCAATTTGAAATAATTTATGTTTTAGTCAACTTATGATGACTAGTAAAGGAGGGTGACATGTGTCAAATTTGAGAAATTTTAATTTAAAAGTACATGGTCTAGATCTACACATGTGAAAGTGACCTAGGTCAAGGTTTCACACCTACAAATTTGAGTCAAGATGACACGTGGATAGATTTGGACTTAGGTCTAGATCCTAGTAAGTGTGATGGGAGCAAGCTAAGATAGGACTATTTTTCAACTTGCATTGAAGAATCTAGGCAACTTACAAATTAGTCAATGCATGAAGCATACCTTAGTCATCATAGATCTACAGTTTAAAGAAGAATCAAATAGATGTGTGATTTTGTTAGAATAACTGAGAGGGGGGGTGAATCAGTGACCTCAAAAATTAATCCAATATTCAACCAAAAATTTATACCACATATATAAAATCTCTAGTTATCTTCAGTCCTACAAGATGTATGCCTGCAAATAATCTTATCAAATAACTACTGCTCAGAGTATATTGTTTGTACTTTTTCTTAATCTTTACCGAATAGCAGTCTAGCCTTTACCAAAATACAGTAAATAACTTAGTGTTTACCGATCAATCATGTTTTAGCAATGTGTAAAGCAAAACATAAAAGCAATGAACCATATACACATTTGACACATGGATTTTTAACGTGGAAACCCTGTTAAGGGAAAAACCACTTGGGACCGGTAACCCAAAATTTTCACTCTTCTAAAGTGAGCTCGGTGAAGAGCCA
>MU218967.1:348121-359498 GCA_018584345.1 Thuja plicata
ACTGTTAAGTGCGACCTTGTTAGAGGATTTATCACTAACAGTTTATCACTTGACCTAGCATTCACTATGTTGTCAACATGAAAACCTTTTGATACTCCTTGGGATGTATCTCAATATATAAAGGATGATTAGATCCTACTTTGTAAAGACATTTTCTGAATCAATATTTAAACTGAAACAGTATATGATATGTTCATAGATACAACTTAATATTGTAGATGTTTAGATCTATTGTAAGCTCATAATACCTTTCTGATCAATGTTTCTCTTCTAGTCCTTTGTTCCACTTCTTTCTACTCGGTGAATGTTGTTGCTTCTTTGTTGCTCGGTGTCTACAGAAATCTCTAGCTCTGTTCTTGAGCTTGTATGATCAGGTATGTATGAAGACTTCTATCTTCACCAAAATTCTCTTCATCATTCCTCTTTTCTTCCCCCATTTTTTATGAATTACTTGTCTCTTTATATAGACATAATTTCATCGTTTATTGTCCTTCTTGTTTTCTTTGTTGATCACTTCTTGATCTGTAAAGCTCATCATTCTTTCTTTAGTTTTAATTTGTAAAAATCTCCTTATTTTTTGGAATAAAACATGTTTTAAATCTCATTATTATCTTTAGATTTTAACTAATCGATGAAAACAAAGTTATCAAACAGTTAACTCTATCTTTAGCTCATGCCAGCTAAGTTGTTTTGTCATTTTCTTAACTTGAGTTCTCGTCAGTCAACACTTCAGTTGTGCTCGGTGACTACTGCAGATAGCTTGGGCATCAACTTCAGTTCTGTTCGGTGACAACTGTAGTTAGCTCAGTAATGCTTGCTCGGGTATCACTTGCTCGGGTAACACTATCTGTTGGGTAACACTGTGAACTTATGTGCTCAGGGTTCACTGTCTGTCAAGGTATACTGTCACTCGGTGTTCATGATTACCGACAACAAAAACTTTGTCTTTTCAGATCTTTAAGTTTTGTGACAATATGAGTATGAGAAATCATACCATATTACGTTGACATCAATGACAATACAATACATTAACTGATTTAATGTCTTGCATTAACTTTCTGCATCTCGGTGATCATCAACTTTGTCATCTTCGAACATTCAATTAGTTATAGTTCATCAAATTTTTAGTATTACAATATTATAGTAATAAATTTATGTAATTATTGTTCTAATAATGTATTTATTATAACTTATGTGAAGGTCGCTTGGCTTCCTTTTTGCATAGTGAGGTATCACCCCATTCCTTGGGGTTATGCTTCTTTGGAGAATGAGTTGGTGTCATAATCTCCTCTCCATATTTTATATACAAATATAATAGAGTTGTACTTTATTAATGAAATAGTTAAGTTTTTTTCAATGCATATTGAGTCTATGTTAGTTCTCTGAGAAAGAAGATTATTTGTAAATAGATTCAATTCATTTATTTCTTTGTAGAATTTTATTCAATTATTTGAAATCTTACTTGACATTAAAAAAAGAATTATACTTTGGTTGCTTTTATTGCATTATGTAACCTATTATGGGTGCTTATACATGATCTTTTGAAGGCATTAAATTATTGATGGATGTTTAAGAAAATATAATATCGCCATTGTGTCTAGTATATCTAGGAAAGTTGGTTTAGCTTTTTGTTTTGTCTAAGTCAAACACCTAAAGACCGACCATTGAATTTTAAGATTGTTAGTTGTCTATATTTTTTGTTGATAATCTTTTATAATGCATATTAGTCCAAGTCCAACTAAACTCGCCATCAAACCCAAAGTGGCTAAAAATTTGTGAATAATCTAGATCAAAACCTTTAAAATTGTCTAACTTTTCCAAGAAACACCTATGGAGTTCCACTATCCATTTGTGATTGAAGAGCTAGTAAGCCTATCATCTCAAAAGTGAACTATATACTTGAGAAATCCTTCTTGGATATGGACTACAATTATCTTGTCAACCTGAGGTCATGAACTTGAAATGGGCTAGTTGCATGATCTATGCACTATAATATTACTTAGACTACTATCTAATCATTGAGAAGAAGCTTGCAAAAAAATAATTATTTACTCTCCTACAAGATTGTAATCAACTTAATTAATCAACAATTATTACCATGAATGAACTAAACAACTTCTATGCTAGATCAATTATGACTACAACTGAAAATATCAACTCTACATAAACTAGAAACAAATTGAACTTATACATTAACAATCCACTAATTTTGTTGAAAACTACAAGAACAAAGTCATGCAACTTAAACAATATTTACTCAATAGATTCTATGAACAAATTTAAGCTAAATTAACTAATTCTATAAAAACATAAAAGAAATACTAAGGAGATCTACCTCAAGTGGGGCCCCTAAGTACACTCCAAGTGAAATTAACAAAAGAAATGACTTGATCAATAATCAATGTGCTCATGGATCCATCATTAAAAAAATAAACAGATATGCAAATTTAACTATAATAATGATATACTCTTCAAAAATAATATATATTACGATCATGCAAAGCTTCCATTTATAGAGCTTACAAAAGTTTTCAAATATTCTACTACACATGTGTGTTACCTGTGAATCTATGAGAAAGAGTTACAAACCATAAAGATAGTGTGATAGTGCATAATTGTAATAAATAGTCCTTGTAGAACTACAACTCTAAATTAGTTGAAACATGTGTATTAACTCTATACATTGTCATTAGGAATAATAAATTAGGTTGTTATCAACTAACAAACCAATATTAGAACAATTCTTCAATGTTTTCATAACCCAACAAATATGCAAAGTCACTTATGCATGTGAGACTAATTCAACCCTGCACTACCTGTAGCTAAATGAAGTTTAATAGCCAGAAGCTACAAGAGTTGAAATAGTCCATCTTGACCAAGTGTTGTAAAAATTAGTTAATAGATAGATAACCATATATACAACATCTAGTCATATTTTTATCATATTTAACTCCATATATTTCCATATAACCACATTTCAAACTAAATATATAAGTATGATAATGTAGCATATAAATCTTTTAAAACACATCAAAACATAAAGTTATTGGTATCAAGGACATGACTTAAACATCCTAAAGAGTCTAAAACATAACCATAAATCCATATTAAAATTATTGTAATATCTACTCATTGTTCCCCCCAACTTACTGTCCTACTTGTCCCAAAGAAGGTACAACTATGGAATTCCTGAACAAATTTAAAGACCTAAAATTAGAGTGTATGGTCGTGCCTAAGTTGGTAGGTTCCAATAGAACCCATTGATTCTCTCAATTCTACTCCACCTTAGTACTTCTCATTTTACTTCATACTCTATCACATGCCAATCAGGTACTGGCCAAAGAAATAGTGGTGGTTGGAAAAGTAGATCCCCAGCCATGTGAGCTCTTGTTACCCTGCCAACTGCATGTAGTCTCTAACTCTGTAGATTCATGCATGATAGTTAAAAAGAGAATGGGTTTCTTTGTGTTTTAGTTCATCACTTAATTATTTCCACATGTGCGAGCACATTTCTACCTATTAACCTTATCATCTATGTGAACATATCATAACTATCTCTCCTACTTTATAATACCTATATTTGGACTTCTAGTTTATTCATCGATACCAACTAAATATTGAGGATTATGTCTAGATTCCTTGATTTAGCGCATAGTTACAATACTACATTTTATTTATTTTTTCTCTTTACAATCTGAATTCCCCTATTTGCTTAATTTTGCATATAAGAGCATAATGCTCTCACTTGAAGATCTCCCACATATAAAAGGGGACCCATTCTGAATTGTAAGGCACAACTAAATTATGCAAATAAAATTTACACGAGGTATTGTGTAGCTTAGTTGTGGAATTCTAGATAATTTTAAAATACTCCCTTAGAGTATCCATAAAATAAGACAAATCACAATAAACCTGCATAAATTGAAAACCCAGAAACTACTCCCTGAGATAAAGAGTGTGTACCTGAGCAAGAGGTTTACAATTGATAATTTGTAGAACAAGGTTAGCTGGTTGATCCACTCTTACCTTTAGCCTTTTTATTTTTGCTTCCTTATCTTGAAGTTCTTTTTCAAATTAGAGTTGCATGTTTTATTTTCCTTTGGCCCAATTGGCTTATTGCAACTGAAACTATTAGATTTGTTCCCATGGTTTCAATGTTAATGAGGGCCAAGATGTAAGTCAAGAAACTATGAAGGTTTTTTGACCAAGAATGTTTGTAGTAATCTAATCCTTTACATTTTGGGTTTCTTTAGCAGCTAGCTCTTTTAAATGATCCAGATTACTATCATCACCTTCTATGTGTTCATCTCAAATTTCTTCCACATTTTGTGTATGTGTTGTCTCTTCTATTTCCTAATAATTTGGAGCTTCTTCTTCATCTAAGGCCTCCTCCTATTTTTCTTCTTCCTCTCCTTTTAATTCTTCAGCCTCTTTCTCAAATAGGGTCCCATGCATCACATACTTTGTTTCTTCATTATCTTCTTCCATAGGCACCAACTATGGACCCTCCTCTATTTCATTTTGCTCATTCCCACTACTTGGTTTAGATGGAACATCAATCAGATGTTGAAACCTTTTTTTTCTCACTATGATTTTGAATCGGTGAGAACTTCTAGTTGTTCTTTTAACATTTTTTTGCAGTTTCAGTTCTTCCTCAGAGTCAGTATTGTCTTATATTCCTAATTTAGAGAATATGTGAGAGACTAGTGAAGGTTTTTCTATTACTATGGAAAAAGTGGAAGATTGCTTATTTTTTCCCTTTTATGTTTCTTTAGGAGGGATAAGAGGAGTTGATCTTTCTGTTACATGAGTTGTCAATAAAATTTTAGCCTTCCTTTTCTCGCTAATTTCAGGAGTAACTTCTTTTTTGGTTCAAAATGTGCCTTTATTTCCTCATTCTCCTTGCTAGACTGTGTTTTTACCCTCTTATCATGAGATGCAATATTTTCTTACTCTTTTTCTTTGGGAGAATCCATCTTCTTCTTTCCTTTACTTGAGGAAGTAGTTATTTCTTTAGTGGAACTTTTCTCTAAGCAGAACCTAAGACAAAAAATTTCTCAAATTTTTCCTTTAATTCTCCCTTTTCTACTAATTTATCTTTCCCCTTTTATATTTTCTTATTAGAGGGTTTCTTGACTTGTAAAATAGGGGTTACTTTACAAATCTTTTGGGCTAATTTTTATCCTCAAGTTTTAGTTGCAAGGGATGCACTTTTAAACCCTTTATCCTCATTTTTAAAGGGTTAGTTCCAGGTTCATAATTTGTATCCTCTTGTTCCTCTAAATAACTATATTCTTCTCTTAAGCTACTATTGTGTTTGCTAGATTCCCCTCTAAACTTGAATCCTCTTCCTTTAGACCCAAGATTACTTTGTTTAACCTTTTTAACTTCTAGAAATTATTTCCATGTCATACTAGGAAAAAAATCCCTAAAATTTACTAACAATGAAATAAGACAATGATGGGATACTGAGATATCCTTACCTTTTTGTACCTCAACTGTCATTTTGGTGAGAAAATTTGCCTAATAACTAGGTACATTGATGAGTGTCCCATGACAGAGGTGACTTAGTAACTTAAAATTATTGGCATGAAAATGTGATAGCCTCCCTTCAAAGGTGACATACCTGATAATATAGGTTGTCGCTAAAACCCATTTATGTGGTAATTTGAGTTATTTTATGCCCTATTTAGAAGTTTCCAAGGACCCATCACCTGGTCAATAATTTTTTTCTCTTGTAGAGGCTACATTATGGGATGTCATATAGTCTTCTCCCTCTATTGACAATTCTTAGTGATGACATATTTTTCCATTAGTATGCAAAGGAAACAAGTTTTGAATCATCGGTACATGATCACCAGAAGATAGGTTTTTAGTGAAACCTGACACAAAAGTTAAACAAAGGTCACCAAAAATGTTAAGTATAGAGGAACCCAACAGACAAATCACTATGTAAACCGACAACATAACTCACAGAGGAACCCGACAGAAGTTTATAGTGAACACTGAAAGGAAGACTAAAGAGAAACCCGAGCACCAGTCTATCGAGAGACAATTATATTCAGAGAAATGTGGATCTAACTTACACGTCAGATAAAATAATTAAGTTTTATATTTATATTTAAAGCACATCTTTAAAATCATTTCTTGAGGGACAAGCAATGTAATTGTAATTGTTTTAATCAGTCTAACTAATTGTAAACATGCAAACTAGGAGATCAAGGTCAAGTTGTAAACCTTTGATCATAGATTTATCATTGAAAAGCGTGAAACCTAAAGAAGTCAAATTCAATGTATAAATAGATGTCTAATCAATCAAAATAGAATGATGTGATGATGATTGTAGCCGAGGAGCACATCTATGGATCAGAGATAGAGTTTTATGCAGAAGGACAACAAAAGATGAAATAGGTTATCAAGAACCAGATTCAAGGCTACCGAGCAGAATAGAGGTATTGAACAATCACTATAGGTGATAAATATACATGTGAACTTTAATGGATATGTACTCAACAATTCTAGATTACATATACTCAGGTCAATAAGTATTTTTGACTACATTCTAACAAGTGTAGCAAATAGAAGAAATCCTTTGAGAAGGTGGATTTATAAATCCTTTTGTAAACATCTTAACCGAGTGCACACTAAACAATGTTGCTAAAGCTCTTAACAAAGTAGACCTTAACCAATTTAAACATGTTACTCCTAATACGGTAAGATCATTAGAAGTGATCAAACTTGTAAGCCTTAACTGGCCCCTTCCATTTTTTAGATAGTGAAATTTTTGTGGGTTTCATCCCCACCATAGTTTTTACCTTCTAAAAAGGGTTTTCTGCGTTACCAAATCTTGTGTCATGTGTCAATACATTTCATGAATGTTTACATGCAAATTATGTTTATGAATTGATATTACATGCATAAATATAGAATAACAGATATGATCGGTAATGTAAGGAATTGATTACTAAAGGATAAAGGTTAATTGACAAAAAATTAAGGGTATTGATTCACCCCTCCCCTCTCATTACACACCATTCCATTTTTTCCAACAATTGGTATTAGAGCCAGATCTATTATTTGGAAAATTTTATATACGTAAGAGAAAAGATCATACAATGGAAACGTAAAAGCTAGACAAGAATATTGAGAATCAGAAGTTAGAGATGCAGATCTTCTATGAGAAATACAAAGCATATAGAACCAAGATGAGATAACTACTAGATGAAATAAAGGCTATGCCATCTCCCTGTAATGAAACAGACTATCATGAAGAAGAGATAACTAATTTTTTTGAGTCGTCAGGATCTACATCTAGCAATACAGTAGACACATTTGAAGGAAGCATCACAAGTATGAATGAAATCAATCAACATCTGACATAAAAAGTAAAGATACTACAAATCGGTCAAGAGACACAGATGGTAAGGATGATTTATGTTATGAATAATACTAGACAAGCTGAACAAGAAACAACACTAGCTATTGATGACAGGAGGAAGATCACTGAAAAGCTACAAGAGAGAGAGAGTCAGAAATACAAAGACTTACTGAACATCATCATGAGATCACTAATCAGATATTCTTATGAGTCAGGAGGAAAACCGAGTGAACATAGAACTCATTGAAAAAACATAAGCTATTGGTGAGATAAGATAAGAAAATGAAAAACTAAAGCATGAAGTAAGAATTCAGCAACAACACAATGATATGATCAAGAGAGCTGAAGAAAGCACAAAAAGAATGGATGATTTTATGGATGGACAAAGAAGAGTCAACAAAAATTTTGGACTAGGGTATACCAAGCATGGAGAATCACCATACCAAGTTGATCACAAAGATGTATACACAAATCCAAGACCAAGGAAGCACTCATGCAATCACTGTGGAAAACTAGGCCACACATCAAATGTTTGCAGAAGCGAAATCAAAGGTATTCCTAAATCCACATCTACATTCATAGGGAATCGTTATAACTATAACAAGAAAGGACATAAAGTATATGAATGTAAATCTAAGGTGAACCAACCAAAGAAGGAAACCTACATGGAAAAATATTGTCCTACTTGCAAAATGCACGATCACATATCTCCTGAATGTAGGAAGAAGAAAAAGCAAGCATGGAAGCCAAAATAACAAGAAAATGCTTATCAACCGAAAAGAGTCGGTAACTCATATGTTTGGGATTATAACACATGGACAAATTGTACAACATGTGGTAGATATGGACACATAGTTGTAAACTGCATGAGAAAATGGATGAGAAGGTTGAGAAGCTGGACTAACCCTGGAATGGCATGCTTACACTGTCATAGAGTCGGTCATCTAGGAAAGGACTGCAAAGATCGAGTGACAAATACAAGCACTTTTCCCAATGGCAATACCATTGAAGACATCAGGAAGATGAGAAACAAAATGTGGAGGAAATCTACAAACACAGATGATGTTGGACCAAGAAATAGAATTGGTGAAACCTTATCCAATGGATCTGTTGACATAACCACCCCCACCTAAGCAGAACAAGTAAGTATGGAATTGCATTATACCAAGTTATTTTTTACATCAGTTCCATTATACATTGATGAAATGCTAAACTAGCATGATTAAAGATGCACTATGGCATTCCTTGTTATGATATTGTGAATCCAATCTCATCATTCAATGCATACCGAAAATCATCAATGTACTTACAAGCTAAGTTATCAATGCTTACCAAGAATCGTCAGTTAACATACAAAAGCTAAGTTGCAAGTGTAAACCGAGCATCGTTGGTAATCATGTAAAAAGACAATGTTGTCTTCGCCATATACCGAGATCCCTTGGTAAACATGTGAAAGGTCAAATGAGTTGATACTTTCCCTAAGCATCACGTTCTCACTGAGAATGAAATTGGCATGTTACCCGAGCGACTCCATGTTTGACACTCGACAAGTGGGTGAAGCATTAATGATGCCACTTAGGTCACCGTCTATAAAAAGGGTGGCGGAAGAGCTCATTATTCACCATGTGATTAAGAGCGAAGAAGCAAAGCAAAGCAGAGCGAAGCAAAGCAAAGAGCAAATAATAGAGACCAGATTGCATAAGCGACTAACAAGTAGATTTAGGGCATTCAAACAAATTCACAGCACCTACAACATGTTAAGTAAGTAACTAGAATCACCGAGCTCACTATTTGTTTTACGGGAAAAGCCCTAAATTCACAAAATCATGGAAACCACATCCCATGTAACCAAGATCAAGAATGCCAAAGACAACAAGGTCAAATTGATCAAGAGCTCTACCTGTGAGGAGCCACATTATAAATTTTGTCCAGAGGTTGCCTCACAACCCGACGACGCTGGAGCATTTTCAAGCATACCACCTAGGGTTTTTCTTGTCAAGGATGTCAGGGCTTACATACATTGTAAGATCACCGAGATAGGAGATCTTGAGGTTGAGCAAGCTTACAAGAAGCTTTGCACAATAGAACAATCAAGGATTAGCATAAACACACAGAAGTCAAAGGGATGACAAATGCCCTAATGTTCCCAAAGGAGTTTAAAACCGAATGGATCAGGATAGTGTTGACAAGAGTGCATGACCAAAAGCTATGGATGGACAAGCCAAAATAGATCACCAGGAATGTGATACACACAGTGACTGATTATCTTATAACCGACAAGGCCAAGGCACTTAAACACCCTTCTCGCCCCAAGATTGAGAAGATGATAGGTACATAATGGGATGGAAAAGGAATGAAGGTAATTTATATCAAAGATCCAGAACTGAAATTTGGTGTGTGTGTACTGGGATACAAGATATTCCAAGCCAACAGGATGAATAGTATTGCATCCGGAGTAGTAGACACTGCACACAAGATTGTAAAGAAGGGATTACAGTTAGATTTATCTGAGCTTCTAATGAAGCAATTGGAGGAGAACATGAGGACAATCAGGTCTGCAAAGTCCAAATCATGTAAGTTTGGTTCACTCCTAATGTGCATATTTTTCTACTTTCAAGATTTTTTCCCATCTATTGGTAATGTCAATTGGGACACTACCCGACCAATGACAATACAGATTAGTGATTTTATCAAGTCACCAGGTGACAACTTTACATCAGTTATGGATAAATATTTCACTGGATTTAAGGATAGAATGCATAAAAGGATGAGGATACCAGAACAATTGGTAGAAAAATATAAAACTGACATTTGTTTTATGGTGGACACTGATACAACATTGATCAAACCAGTTGTACCGAGGACAGCATGGTTAACACCACTTGACTATGAGATCAACATAGATCAATCCTCCAATGCTATTGAAGCATTGTTAAATGAACCATTAGACAAATCATTACCAAGGTTTGGAACCTATGAAGAGGCTAAGGAAAGAATACAAATCGGCCTAGTTGTAAAGAACATCAACAGAAAGAAGACCAAAATGGTCAAAACACTTAAGAAGAAGTTGTCGGTCAATGGAGAAGAAATAGAACAATAGGAAGCCACCGAGGGACAGTCACCCATCGGTGAAGGTGAACAAGTGAGTGACTCTGAATCAACAAAGTCTGATGCACCACCCCAAAAGAAGCCAAGAACTACTACTGCATCACAGACAAGGAGTCAAACTGCAAAAGCAGACTCACCACTGGTCAAGAAAGGATAGGTGATGACATACAAGAGGAAGCCTCAAACTGGACAAACTTCAGAACCAAAGAGGAGAAAAAGACTAATCTAAAGCAAGGAAGATATAGAGAACACTGAGAAGGATGAAAATGAACAAGCAACCCAACTTGCAAAGAATAAAGTTGCCCAGACAATTGATGAAATTGCTGCATCAATTTCTAACAAAGGTGACATATCACATCCTAAGGTTAGACAATGGCTAACCTTATCACTCGATGATCAAAAAAATATTGAAGATGCAATCATTCAAGCGATGATCACATTCAAATATGTACCAGTACAATTTGATAAAATGATGCCACAGGAACTTTATGACAACTTATCGGTAAGGTGGACATTTGCATTAAATTATGAAAAATAGATAAGGGAAAGATCCCTAGTTTCTGTTATGCCACCCGAGTCCAAAATGGAAGAGATTGATGAAATGATGAAGTTACATTCAAAGAAGTTCTCAGCAAAATTGAGAGCTTACAAAGTGCTACAGGGAAACTTCATTGAGCTTGACAAATAAAGTTAAGATGTTTGGAGAAAAATACTCGATGTACCTAAAAAGGATACAAGCCCCGAGAGAGTCATAGCACTCACTGATGTAACACCCCAAAATTGGCACCTACTAAACCTAATCAATTTTGGTGCATTTTCTTATCTTCGAAGTCCTATTTTACTAGGCAAATTCTTCCCCTAATTGACTTTAATTGACTGAGTTTCAAATGC
>MU218967.1:368692-399738 GCA_018584345.1 Thuja plicata
TTTTGGAGAGCATCAATACTATAGGCAATTTACATTTGATTTTCATGCTTTAAGCTCATTTTGCATAATTAGGCTAAGATTTCAATTGGAATTAAAGATATATGCTTTCATTTAAGATTCATTTCCATATCTCATATTTCAATTTGATGTTCTCAAGCTTTCATAGATTACAAGCAATTTAATTCTAGTTTAAAGAGCAAATTCTATTCATAGATTACAAGCTTCTCATTTCTAGACTAAGAGTATTTTTCTTTCTTTTGCTAGTTTAATTGCATTCTTTACTTCCATAGAGTAGTTGCAACTCATTCTTAGATTAGTGCAATTCAATTTCTTAGTTTAAATTGCATCTCTTTTCATAGACTAGTTGCAGATTTTTCATAGAATAATGGCATTTCTCATTTTCTTGCATTCTTAAATCCTCCATGTTGGAAATGGTCAGGTTGTTGGCTCTTGTTCTGAGGGTAAAACTCAACATCCACATCTAATTAGGAGGCAACAGGTCACTTCAATTGTATTTGCAGAACAAAAAATCCATGTTGGTCTTTGTGAATTAAGCGATTGTGTAAGGACTATGTTGTGTTTGTGTTGAATTCAGAGGTCCACATTTAGCACACAACAATTGACAAGCCCCACAATGATGAGAATTAGGCCACATCAAGCCCTGAAGACATTCTTATAAATTATTCAGAGGATGTCACTTCAGTTGAATTGAACACAGAAGCAAGCAAAGTAATGAATGACATACCTCAAATCTTGTAGTCATTAGGAAACCCAACCAATGTCACAATCCAAGATGTGACAATAATAGATATCACCGAAGATCCGTCATATGAGGTAAGGGCATATGAGGATATCACTAGTGCCACCAAGCAAACCAAGGAACATGACACAACAACGGATGCTGCACAAGTTAACATTCCATGACAAATGCCATTATTGATACAAGTTATCAATATCATCTTAGAAAAGGAGAAATCACACGACCTTGATGCAAGCATACTCAAAGATAAAGGTGAAGAGGAATAAAAAAACACAACTGATGGACATAATATAGATGGAGAGCAGAAAGAAACAAATAGAGATAAAAAATAAACAAATGAAGAATAGAAAGAAATAGATTGAGAGCCGAAAGATAAAGGTGGAGAAGAGAAGCAAGGTGATGCCACTCTTAAGGATACAGAAGGAGATGTTGCAAAAAAAGCTAAGGTTGATGTGGAGATGTCCACACCAAACCGATAGGTAGATACCAAGCAACTGGATAAAGGCACACATACTCCAAAGCCTTCACCAAGCACATTAGACCAAGCAAAGGAACTTGCTATGGTGTTGAATACAGGTGCCTCCACAACACTTTCAAAGAAGAAGAATAATAATAATAATAAGAACCCAGTTACATTGGATGAGATAATTGAAATACCAGCCTATGATCCGAGGACATTGGATCCAGAATCACTCACAAAGTATGCTGGACTTTGTAAGAGGAAAGCTATCCAAGATAAGCTTTAAAAGGAGACAAAGGACACACAGGTACTAGAGACAACCAAGGAAATACTTCTGTAGATTGTACCTGATACTAACATTGATCAAAATGCTTCTATACTTTATCAATTAGCTATTCTTACCAAAGCCATCACATCATAGAATGTGAATGCAGAGAAGGCAATAGAAGAACGTGCAGAGAAAAAGTATCAATACAAATTGACAGAGAAAATTATCCAAGAAGTGGCCGAGAAAAAGGTAAAGTTGTCTGAAATAGTCAATGAATTAGAACCAATCATTTCAGAAGCTATAACCTTAGTTCATAAGTTATGCAAAATAGAACACTTCACTAAGGAGAATAGTGAGAAGATTGCACAGATAGATGCAGATATAAATGCTAGTACACAGAGTCTTACAACCAATGATAATGCAATCAAGTTGCATTATGAAAAGATTATGGAAGCTAAAAGGTTGAGACTTGAGATTTTAGAGGTAGAAACAAAATTCAGAGATGAGGTAACCGAGCTTCAATCTCTACTCCTACCAAATCTTACATCGCTACAAAAACATATGACATCGGCAAGGAAATTGATTGCCACCCTGAAAATGTCTGTGATAGAAAGCATATATGATATGCATGCAAGGACCACCTTAGATATCATGACCCTTGAACACCTTAGGGAGAAGTGGGAGAAAATGATGGAAGGCATGTTGAACTCCCATTCCCATATCTTTGACAAATTATAAGTATGATATTACACCTTTGTCCTTATTATCAAAAAAAGGGGAAATAATATGTGATAAAGAGAGAAATGGAATTGATAAGGTAACAGGGGGAAATAATGAAAAGGGGGAAATAGTATAAAGACAAGTGTATATACATGTACATATACTATACCGACATGCACATAGGGGGAGTCATATTGACAAGGTAAAACACATGGTGTATATACTAAACATTTTAGTTTTGTACATATCAGTTTTTTATACTAATGTCAAAGGGGGAGATTGATGACATATTTTTCCATTAGTATGCAAAGGAAACAATTTTTGAGCTGTTGGTACATGATCACTGAAAGAAAGGTTTTCAGTGCAACCCGACACAACAGTTAAATAGAGATCACCAAAAATTTTAAGTAGTGAGGAACCCGACAGACAAATCATTGTGTAAACTGACAACATAACTCACAAAGGAACCTGATAGAAGTTTACAGTGAACACCGACAGGAAGACTAAAGAGCAACCCAAGCACCAATCTACCAAGAGACAATTATATTTTGAGAAATGTGGATCTTACTTATACGTCAGATAAAACACTTAAGTTTATATTTAGATTTAAAGCACATATTTAAAACCATTTCCTGAGGGAAAGCAATGTAATTGTAATTATTTTAATCAGTCTAACTGATTGTAAACATGCAAACTAGGAGATCAAGGTCAAGTTATAAACCTTTGATCATAGAGTTATCATTGAAAAGCGTGAAACCTAAATAAGTCAAATTCAATGTATAAATAGATGTCTAATTAATCAAAACAGAATGATGTGACGATGATTTTAGCCGAGGAGCACATCTATGGATTTGAGACAAATTTTTATGCAGAAGGAAAACAAAATATGAAATAGGTTATCAAGAACCAAATTCAAGGCTACCGAGCAGAACAGAGGTATTGAACAATCACTATAGGTGATAAATATACATGTGAACTTTAATGGATTTGTACTCAGCAATTCTAGATTGCATATACTCAGGCCAATAAGTATTTTTTACTACATTCTAACAAGTGTAGCAAATAGAAGAAATCCTTTGAGAAGGTGGATTTAACAATCCTTTTGTAAACCCCTTAACCAAGTGCACACTAAATAGTGTTGCTAAAGCTCTTAACAGAGTAGACCTTAACCAGTTGATGTAGAACCCTAAGTCTTGTTATTATTGAGAGTCATCTTGACTCAGCTTCAAGGTCTCTAAATGGACCTTAAAGGGTATTATCAAACCCTAACTTGAGGAAGTCACTAAGATCTTCACCTCAAGTGCTCTAGACCTAGTTCTCACCACAAATCTTCTATTTCATGTTGTGAAATCTAATAGGATAGATCCATCCTCCTAGCTAAACTGACTGGTTCAACTTGAATAACATAACAATACTCATTGCACATGGAAAACATCACAAAAAAGCTCAAGATTATTCTCCAAATGCTCTATGTATTCACAAAGTCTAACCTATTACAAAATACAATACATTCCTCTATTTTTCCTCCTCCTACTCTCTTACAAAAGCTTTCAACTATATATGCATCTCTCAAAAATATCTCAAAAATATCTCGTGCTCTTTAACAACTTCAACCACCTTGCACAAATGGCATGGTCAAGCCATAAATGACCCTCCCATCACTGGAAAAGGTGTCACTATCCATCAAAGACAAAAATGACATGATGAGAGTCATTGCAGTTGACCCAGCTTGTCACAAACATCACATCCCATGTTTCCTGGGCCATTAGTCGACATAACCGAGAAACAAACCACCATTACCGAGCACCAGTCCTGAGCATCAAAATAAACTTTGCCTTCAATACCCGAGTGTCAATCAACAACCCAAAATTTGCAAGCAACCCTGAGTAACATCACCGAGTAACAACCTCGAGCACCAAGTGTAACCCGAGAGACATTACCAAGAGACATTCCTGAGTCATTCTGCACAGCATACCCAAGCAACCTAGTGTAAATCGAGTAAGATTCTTGAGTAGCATTACTGAGCAATAGAGTTGCCCAAGCACCAATATACCTTAGTGGTAATTCATCAATTTTGGTTGCTAGAGCCTTGTTGGATTTCCAGAGGTTTTAAAAACTATCTAAACACACACTTTAACTAGAAAACAACTACTAATCAACTATGGTGTTTGTTCACCAATTGACCCCATTCATTACAAGAATGGTGGAATAAAACACCTTACAAACCAAAAATGCTTTCGATCCTAGAAATGTTTCTAACCTTAGGTGCTCCTACACCATAGTCCCCAAATAAAAAAATCAACTTCCAGGTGATTGGAGTAAGTCAGGATTGATTCCTAACTTCTTGAAATTGGTTTCGTGCACCCATGTAGCCTTTGAATCAGCTTATCCTTGCCATTTGACCAGATGTTCCATATAGGTCTGCCTTCTTGTCTGCTTGGAAACTCTTGAATTCAGAATATCTTTAGCCTTCAGTTTTAGTGTAACAAGAAGTTTGAGTGCCTTGAGATCCTCGGTATCTGCTGTTAGATCAGAATCTCCTTCTAGAATGGGTCCTCTATAGGATACCAAATCTGTCACATTGAAAATAGGAGATAATCCTATGTTTGCAGGAAGATCAACTTTATAAGCATTAGACCCATATTTTTCCAATATTACACAAGGGCCTATCTTCCTCATCTAAAGTTTACTCAGAACTCCTTTCTGCAACCTTGCTTTATTAAGGTGCACCATGACTAGATCTCCAACTGTAAATTGAATATCTCTTTTCCTTGCATCTACCTTCTGCTTGGTGTGAGTTGTACTCTCTACCAATGCTTCTTTAACTAAGTCATGGACCTCCTCCATGGATTGAGAAAAATCTTTAGTATACCCACTCCTCTTTTCTTTTCTTCCAAGATCCCTTAATTCACATATACCCCTAGGATGAATCCCATATACTATTTCAAAAGGGCTCTTTCCAGTGGACCTATTGACTCTATCATTGTATGCAAATTTTGATTGAGTGAGTAACTGATCCCATGATTGTCCATATTCCTTAGTGAGGCATCTCAAAAGATTTCCTAAGATTAGGCTCACCACTTCAGTCTGACCATTGGTCTATGGATGATATGCCAAGCTAAGAGAAATATTTGTACCAATATTTTGCCATAAGGTTTTCCAAAAATGACTCATAAACTTGGAGTCTCTATCTGATACGATACTCAAAGGTAATTCATGTATCCTTACTGCTTCTCTAAAGAATAGATATGCTATGTAACATGCATCATGTGTGGTATTGCATGGCACAAAGTGAGCCATCTTGTTGAACCTGTCAACAATCACAAAGATGTTGTCCATTCCTTGCTTGGTCTCGGTAGGCCAACTACAAAATCCATACTAAGGCATTTCCATGGTCTATTTGGGATAGGAAAGGGTTGATACAATCCTTCATTGGATGAAGTCCCTTTTGCCTTCTAACAAACCATACAAGTCTCTACATACTTTTGGATGTCCCAATTCATTATTGGCCAATAGTAATACCTCTTGACCAATTCTAGAGTCTTATTCAACCCAATATATCCACTTAAGGAACCATTATGCTTTTCTTGTAATAGGTTCTCTCTCATGGAGCCTCTCGGTACACAGAGTTGTCCTCCTTTAAATAGAAGACCTTATTGAAGAGTATACTCCGAATACTCACTATGAAAATGATTTTGATACTCTTGACATACCTTGTATGCAGCTGCAAAGTCTTCATCTACTGGATACAAATACTTGAAACTTTCAATGTCAATGCTCCTTAGTTGAACTTCTTGCACTGTGAGTAACCTTCTACTCAATGCATCATCTACCTTATTCTGTATTCCCTTCTTATGCTTTATGGTGAAAGTATAGGCTTGTATATACTCCACCCATTTCATATGCTTATGGCTTAGTTTATCCTGTGAACTTAGAAAACTCAAAGCCTGATTGTTGGTAAAGACTACAAATTATTTAGGAAGGAGATAATGTCTCCATTTCCTTAGTTCTTGCACTAATGCATACAATTCCAAATCATACGAGGAATACTTCCTTTTTTCATTCATCATTGAGATTCTCACTATGAAAGGTTATTGGCTTTCCTTCTTGACTCAAAACTGCACCGACAACAATATTACTAGCATCACACTCCACAGTAAACAACTTGTCAAAACTAGGAAGTGTCAAGATCAGTTGAGTTGCTATCCTCTTCTTCAGATGCTCAAATCCTTCATCATCCTTCTCATTCCATTGGAACTTAGTTTTCATACCTTGTTGATATCCATCTTCAATTTACCCTCTGACATAACAAAACCTAGATATACCAACTCTTGCTTCATGAACTCACTCTTTTCCAAGTTGATTGTCAACTTTTCTTCATGCAATCTTTGCATTACCATTTGCAGATGTCTAAGATGATCCTCTTTGGTCTTGCTGAACACTAGGATGTCATCTAAGTACACTACAACCCATTTTCCAATGAAGTCCTTCAAAACCTCATTCATCAATCTCATAAATGTGCTTGGGGCATTTGACAACCCAAAAGGCATAACAAGTCATTCAAAGAGTCCTTTGATAGTCTTAAAAGTAGTCTTCCACTCATCCCCCCTTTAATTCTTATATGATGATATCCACTCTTAAGATCTATCTTGGAGTAATATCTAGCTCCACCAAGATAATCCGTCAAATCTTCTATCCTTGGTATTGGGAACCTATATCGGATAGTTATCCTGTTTATGGCCCTGGAATTGGTACACAACCTCCAAGTACCATCTTTCTTTGGGGCTAGTACCATGGGAACAAAACAATGACTTATGCTCTCTCTAATCAACCCTTGGTTAATTAGTTCATCAATTTGGTTAGAAATCTTTGCATTCTGTTGTGGGGTCATCTTATACGCAGCTTTATTTGGAAGTGAGGCTCCTGGGATAAAGTCAATCTGATGACTAATAGATCTCTCAGGTGGTAGGATAGTTGGTTTACCATCACTAACTATGGCCTGGTATTGAGCTAACAACCTTTGGATATCTAAAGGCAACTCTTCCCTCTTATTTCCCTTTTCAGCTTTTGTTTTTAAAACCAAAGCAAAGCCTACTCCATCTTCTTCCAATGTCTTTAAGAATTCTTTCTCACCAACCAACAGTAGGTTGGGACCCATTTTATTTTCTTTCTCTTCTTCCAAGGTTGACTGTACCCTAAAATTTATTCCATCCTTATTGAAGGAATAGGAGTTCTGAACTCCATCATGAACTGCAACTCTATCAAACTGCCAAGATCTACCTAAAAGCAGATGACACACATCCATGGGTAGGACATCACACAAAACTCTATCCTTATACCTCCCTATGGAAAATTCTATACAAGCTTGTTCATTGACTATTACATATTGATCTTTATTCAACTAAGTAACTCTATAAGGATTAATGTGAGATATCCTTGGTAATTTCAACTTCTCAATAACTTCTAAGGAAACTATATTATCAGTAGAACCTGAATCTATGATAACTTTACAGACCTTACCGAGTACCTTGCAGTTGACTTGAAACAAAGATCTTCTTTGGCTTGGCTCTTCTTTGATGGGTTCTTTGAGGAGTGCTCTCTGAACCATCAAATGCTCTCCCATCTATGATCCTATGGGGACTTCTATAGTCTTGCTACTAGAAGGCTCTTCTTGTACATAGTTAGCTCTTTTCTCTCCTCCTTGTGATGTAGAGCTCTTTGCAGGACATCGATATGCAAGATGCCCAAACTACTGACAGTTGTAGCATTTCATCGAGGAGAAGTAAGATCCTCTTCCTTGGTTATCAGTTCTTCCTCTTGAACTATTATTTGAACCTCTTCCTCATTTGTAACCACCTCTAGTGTTACTATATTCTCCTTGGTTCTCTGTGAGTTTGGACTCACTCTGATTCTTAGCTTCATGATTTCTTCCTCCATATCCTCCTCTGTGACCTCTATTATCTCTTCCTCTGCCTCTATTATTTGATTCTTGTTTCTTCTTGAACTTATCTTCTACCTTTAGAGCTAGTTGATAGCATTGATGTACGGTCTTGGGGCTTAAGAGACTGATCTCTTCTTTAATACTCCATTTGAGGCCATTTTGGTATCTTTCCACCTTTAGGATTTCTTCTTCTGTCACATGGGACCTTAAGCATAGCTTATTGAACTCTTCTATATAAGCACTGACTTCTAAGTCTTTCTGCCTCAAATTCTATCTTTTCTTGTGCAACTACACTTCATAATCATCAGGAAGGTAAGTTTCCTTCATCTTAGCCACCATACCCTTCCAACTTGTTATGGGGTTCTTTCCTCCTTTTGCCCTTTCATCTTGGAAAAATTTCCACCAAGTGAGAGCAGTTCCTCTCAATCTTGTTTTGGATATTCTAACTTTTTGAGCTTCAGTCACACTATCATAATCAAAGTGATTTTCAAGACCTTCTATCCATTTCATAATTAATTCTGGATCCATCTTGCCACTAAATAGAGGCACACCTTCTAAGGACTTGCCACTCATTACCTTCAATGCTTTCAAGAATGTCTCTTCTTGTAGCACAGGGTTTGGATCTGGGATCATGTCCTCCTCGAACACTAATTTACCCTTCTCATCAGCTTCTCTCATTAGTTCAATGACTGCTGTAGTTTGAAGCTGCACTTCTTCTAACTTGCATGCCATTTCGGCTAACTGCTCCTTCAGGAGTCTGTTCTCCTCTCTCTATTCTCTGACATCTCTTGCCAGCTCTACATTGGACACCATGTTGGATGAATTTATAGACTCTCCTGCAAATCACACCCAAACAACACAAGCCTAATTTTCTAACTTGCTCTGATAGCAATCTGACGTAGAACCCCAAGTCTAGTTATTACCGAGAGTCAGCTTGACTCTGCTTCAAGGTCTCTAAATGAACCTTATAGGGTATTATCAAAACCTAACTTGAGGAAGTCACTAATATCTTCCCATCAAGTGCTCTAGAACTAGTTCTCACCGTAAAGCTACTATTTTATGCTGTGAAATCTAATAGGATAGATCCATCCTCCTAGCTAAACCGACTGGTTCAACTTGAATAACATAACAATACTCATTGTACATGTAAACCATCACAAAAATGCACAAGATAATTCTCCAAATGCTCTATGTATTCACAAACTCTAATCTATTACAAAATAGAATACATTCCTCTCTTTTTCCTCCTAATCTCTTACAAAAGCTTTCAACTATGTATCTATCTCTCATAAATATCTCCAAAATATCTTGTGCTCTTTAACAACTTCAACCACCTTTCATAGATGGCATGGTCAAGCCATAAATGACCCTCCCATCACTGGAATAGGTGTCACTATCCATCAAAGACAAAAATGACACGATGAGAGCCATTACAGTTGACCCAACTGGTCACAAATGTCACATCTCATGTTTCCTGGTCTGTTAACTGACATGACTAAGCAACAAACCGCCATTACTGAGCACCGGTCTCGAGCGTCAAAATAAACTTTGCCTTCAATACCTGAGCGTCAGTCAACAACCCAAAATCTGCAAGCAACCATGAGTAACATCAGCGAGTAACGACCTCGAGCACCAAGTGTAACCTGAGAGACATTATCGAGCGACATTCCCGAGTCATTCTGCACAACATACCTGAGTAACCTAATGTAAACCGAGAAAGATTCTTGAGTAGCAATACCGAGCAACAGAGTTTCCCGAGCACCAGTATAACTTAGTGGAAATTCACCAATTTTGGTTGCTAGATCCTTGTTGGATTTCCAGAGGTTTTAAAAACTATCTAAACACACACTTTAACTAGAAAACAACTACTAAGCAACTATGGTGTTTGTTCACCGATTGACCTCAGTCATTACAATAATGGTGGAACAAAACACCTTACAAACCAAAAATGCTTTCTATCCTATAAATGTTTCTAACCTTAGGTGATCCTGTACCACTAGTCTAAAAATGTTACTCCTAACAGGGTAAGATCATTTGAAGTGATCAAACTTGTAAGCCTTAACCGACCCCTTCCATTATGCAGAGAGTGAAGTTTTTGTGGGTTTCTTCACCACCGTAGTTTTTAACTTCTAACAGGGGTTTTCTGCGTTACCAAATCTTGTGTCATGTGTCAATACATTTCATGAATATTTCTATGAATGTTTACATGCAAATTATGTTTATGAATTGATATTACATGTATAAAGATAGAATAATAGATATGGTTGGTAATGCAAGGAATTGATTACTAAAGGATAAAGGTGAATTGATAAAAAGTTTTAAGGGCACTGATTCACCCCTCCCCTCTTAGTACACACCATTCCATTATTTCCAACACTTAGGCCTCTGGAATGGTTATCATCATGGCATCCACCTATATTCCTTTTATTTTCGCAACCCCATATTCTAAAGTAGAGGCAAACTGAAGGGCAATTTATGTGTTAAACTTTGTGAACCCAATAAAATATTCCAACCATTTTACATCAACAAATTCTTTCTTACATTATTGATCAATGTTAATGTGGTAATGGAGAGTGGGTTCATTATGAATTATGTCACCTCTCATCACTTGAATTCTTTACCCAATTATATGATGACTGAAATTTTGCAAAATGTCCTAAAGATTTTGCTCTAAATCAAGTGGGGTTTCTTCTTAGCAAAATGGAAAAAGGTTTCTATAAACTGGCTTTTAGGACTTACATGGGAAAAATTCAAATTCAAGACTCACAAATGTCATAAATAGCTCAATATGGATTTTAATAAAAATTAATGAAGTGTTCATTCACACAGTACTATCACTTATCAATCAGTCATTTTTTGGTATTGCCAATATAAAGTCCTTAAAATATTGATAGACCTCATACTTATAAAATCTGAAAGTTTCACATGCTTAAGTATCATAAGTATGAATGGTGATCACAAAAAAATACTCCTCTCCCAACTTTAAATGGAAAAGTGTTCGCACTTGTGGAATATGAGAGTTAAATTGCAATGCGGTAAACTGCAAAAATTAAGCAGTTGATATTCAAATCTAAAGAATTTGATTTTAGAAATTATCAAGATAAAATGTAAATCAAATAGAAGATTTCATATAAATGATTACTGCATACCTAGCCAAAGTCGCACTAGTTGGTATAAATAGAAATAATGCAGTCACATGTTAGTTGATAAGTTACACTAATGCAAATATGTTGAATGATAATCATGAAGATGTGGTGGAAATTGTTGGTTTCAAATAATAGATAGACAATTGCAAATGACCTCAACTCAGATACATGATGTCTTTACTAGGTAGCTATTAAAATCCACTATTAGAACTCATTTAATTATGAACCCAAGAACATTTGACTTGAAATAAGAAAACAATGTTTTCACAATAAGAGCTTTTCATAGCTATGTTACTCTAACTTTAAACAATTAAAATACTAAAATTAATAACATGAAGGAAATACAGTAAATAACTTAGCTACAATCTGCTATGAACTCAACTAAAACTCATCTTGAAATAGTAATTTCTCAACTAGAAAGGATAACTACTTTTTTCTACCTTGGTTGCAAGAACATTCACATGATTACATTTTTGTGGTTGTAGGGACAATCAACTACTAAAATTATAAAAATAGAGAAAAAACATCTAAGATTGATCTAAAGAAAATAAGTAGAATCCTGGCCAAGTGGCCCCCCTTGGATGAGTCCTCTTAACAAGTTACTATAATCTCATAGACTAAACATTCATAGTAACATTATCCACTCTTGTTGATAACATAGAATAGTTGAACTTAATCTTTATCCATAAATTCTTAAACAATAAGATGAAAAATTACATTATCATCTCAACCAACCAATTTCTAAAGAAATTTGGGAGAATATATAGAAAAAAAATACTATAACTACCTAACTACTTCAGCCACTCTATTCCTTACAACGAGGAAGAGGGCTTTTATTAAAAACATTAAATCGAGAACAAGAAGAGTGAAATAAAGTAGGAATTTGTTCTAGCATTACTTTGCATTATAACGTTCCCTATATTTTGTCTACCATCAGGAATGGCAAGTAAATAAGAAGATAATTGTTCTTCTAACTCATCAAAGGAGTCCTATGAAGTTGCAACAATTGGATTTCCATCTATGATGGTGTTGACTCATTCCTTCTTTCCCATCCTTGACTTCTTAAAAACATTTTCCATATCTTGATGATGACATTACTTTGTATCAGTATCCCTTGGAATTTTTCAAATAGTTTCATCAATGAGGTTAACACACATATAAACTAACATATTCATCATTATTTAAAATACAACATTAATCATGATATATCCATAAAAATAAAGTTATATTGGATTCATTTGGTATTCGTGGTTTTTATTAAAAAAAAGGACACAAGATATAGAAAGATTGTTCAACAACATGACTTAAAATAGGCATTCAACCACATGGTCCATGCACTTAGAAAGGCAAAACAAAGTCTATAACAACATAAAAGTTTGTAATAAAAGAACATAAATGGGGCTCATAAAAAAGCAACGTCGTGGAATCGACGAACAATTAACCAATGTGAACTAGAAGGCCCACATAGATTTGGTGGGGTTCTTCGAGCACCACATTGGATCTGACACTGGTAACTTCATCATAAAATAATTTTATTTGATTTGATTGTTTCCTTTAATAGGTCTCATTACTACTAGAGCAATATGGCCCTTTGTCATTTTCAATTTGAAATTCTTAACTGGAATATATATTTTATTTAATATAACCATTATTTCCAAAAATATAAAAATTATTTAGATTATATATAGATAGAGTTATACTGATATATATCCACAACTTTTTCCTGAAGTAGTAGAGTTGTAGGAAGATCTAAGAACTTCTCTTAGCAAACTTGATGAAGGAAATGTTCAAGAACCATTGGTTTCTTGTATAACTAGAGATGATGAGCATTTACCAATAAAGAAAACTTAACTCGATCAATTACCAATAACTGCACTAATCCATTTGCAAATACCTATGCAATCTCATAGGATCCTAGCTAGTGATTTTTAAACTTACCTTGATGATTCTAAAATCGCGAGTCAAACAAGAGTGCCTAGTGTCTAGCTTCAAACTTATTGGACTTGATATTCCTGTCATGCCAATTTATTCACTAGGACTATATGATTTTAGTATGATGAAGTGCTTATTTCCTAAGTTTATCTAACTCATTTAACTATAGTACTCTCTATTTTTGTGCTTCAATGGTGTTTATGCCAAGTTGCAAGGTTGTTATCAATGTTTTATGTACAAATTCAATGAGAACTATGACCTTTTATCCATATACCAATTCAAAAGGTGTAAATTTTCTTGTTTTCCTCCATGTAGTTATATAGGACCATACAACTTATAACAACCCTAATTCCTAATCCTTTCTATGTAATTCCACAGTCTTTGTAAGAATTGATTCAATGTCCCTATTTGATACTTCTACCTGACCATTTTCCTAAGGGTGGTAAGGTGTAGATTTCCTATGTCTAAGATTATATTAATTCATGAGTGCTTGAATGAGAGTTGAGGTGAGTTGTGTCCCTTGATCAGACATAATTTATTTGGGAACACCATACCTTGTGAATATTTCCTCATAAAAGACGCTTGACAACCTTATTGTCTCTAGCATGTGTCATGGCTTGGAATTCAACCCATTTAGTCAGGTAATCTATATATACAGAGATGTACTCCTTATTTTTGGATGGAGGATCTATGGGTCTAATAAAATCTATCCCCCATTTATCAAAAGGTGAGAGTACCAACTATGGTTGTAGAGGCATCTCATCTAATTTGGTTGGGTGGCCAATTCTTTGACACCAATCACACTGCTTGGTATAATTCACTAAATACTTGTGCAAGGAAGGCCAGTAGTAACCAATATTAATAATCTTCATAGATTTTTTCTTTGCTACAAAATTCCCGCACAAGGATCATCATAAAAGACATGCAAAATGTCATAAATTTCATCATCTCTTATGCATCATCTCATAATATTATTAGGCCCCGCGTAAAACATATATCTCAATATCAAAGAGTATGGGAGACTCTTTTCTACAGGATATTTCTTCTCTTTTGGGAATAAGTGTAGTGTATTCTATTGGATGATTTTGGAATTGGCTACTACTGATGTTGTTGGCATTCATTTTTTGTCACTGATGTCAACATATGCTTCTGTGGAGGAAGAAAATACTGGTTATTATTGTTGTATGATGTTTGATAGAAGTGTATGGATACTGTATGGATGAATCATAATGAGAAAAGATGGAGATATGTAGAAGGATGTATGTTGATCTTATTTCTAAGGTTGCTTCACTTAATATTGCATATTGGACGAGTTACTTGAAATTTGGACAAGATTGGAAGCACTGTACGAAGGAGATAAGTTTACAAAGTAGACAAAGTTACAAAAATGGAAGGCAAATATGGAAACATTGAAAATGAGAGATGATGAGAACATTAGAGAATATTCACAGAGAACTACTGAAGTTGTATTGGAATCAAGAACTCTAGAGGTACTTACAGTGAGGAATAAGTCATTACGAAGATTCTCAGATCCCTAACACCTGTATACATAACCAAAGTATAATCTATATGAGAGATTATACCTTTGACACTGAACTTCAATAGAGAGATGTTGATTGGGAAGCTAACTACCTATGAGGCCACAGAACTATGAGGTTCTCTACCTAAAGTTGAGTCAACATTCAAGATGATTGTGCATAAAAACCAAAATACCTTATCAGGAATTGCGATCACAAGCAATAGTGACTTGAGAGAAGAACTTGGAGAATATGCTGATGAATGGGAACATACACATGAATAAGAAAGAAATCTAGATGAAGTTGTGGCCCTGATCGCTAGAAGAGAAAATAGAGGTAAGGGTAAATTTGAAGGAAAGTTACCATTGAAATGTTTTTCATGCAACAAGATAGGTCATTTTGCATCTCGATGTCCTACAAGGGTTCCAAAGCATAAACCTAAGTTTTATAAATCTAAGTATTCAAATGACAAGGATTGTTATTATGCTAGTGAAGGTATTTCTGATGATAAATCTATAGACAATGATGAGATTGGATTTATTGCTATTAAGGATGATAAACCTATACATGAAGAAAGAGCCTTAGTATCTCATGTTGAAAAGAAATCTGAATGAGTTATAGATAATGGTTGTTCACATCATATGACTGGAGATAAAAAATAAGTTTGTTAATTTTAAAATATATGATGGTGGTGTTGTAAGATTTGGTGACAATAATCCTAAGCTTATCACTGAATTTGGATCTATTTCTCTAGATGGAAAAACTAATATTGACAATGTGTTGCTTGTTGATGGACTTAAGAATAAATTGTCAAGTGTTCTGATTAAGTAAAAAAATATTTTACAAGGACCCAAAACCTTTAAACAGAGTAATACAAATATTCAGAGAAAGTACAGCAACAACTATGCTGAGGCACCAAAAAAAGACAGTCGACAAAAAAAGCCAGCATACAGACTAGCTAGCAACAGTCCCAAAGATAAACATAATAAACAGGGACAACACAAAAAGGGGGAGGGCCCAGGAAAAGACAACTACATGCCATCAACCATTTCCTGGGCCTGAATCACCATAAAATCCATCTGATTGATAGTATTTTTGAGGTCACCTCTGTCCTTCTCTTTTTCCTCCCTTGGGCTCGCCTTTTTAGTGCTAGCCCTAGTGCGGGTTCCTAGGCTAGCCAGATCTTTGACAACATGGCTATCCTTATCACCATTATCCTGCTCCAACTTCTCCATTAAGCTCTTGGCCTGCCCTATGTAAGCATTGAGACTCTTTAGAGATTGATCCCCAATCTTATGAACCGTATCCTCTAGCTTGTCCACCTTGGCTTTCAGGTTCTTAATCTGTGTTACACTGTCATCTTTAGTCGCTCTATCCTCAAAATCCTTGAGCTTATTTTCCAGATTGCTGACTCTGTTCACCAAATCAACCTGTGCTTCTGAATTTCTAACAACCTCTTTCATTTCCCCCAGACACTTAGCAACAAATTTCTCCACAATACCAACACATTTTAAAATATTCATTTCCCCCTTCATACCCTCAATTTGATTCTTCGAGTCAACATTATCACCTAACATTTTGCTAATTAGACTAGCAAAATCAATAATGCACGCTTTACCATGGTCTAAATCCTTAGGTTCAAAAGTATTACCTGTGTCTTCATTGTGATGGGTTTCCTCCTTCCCAATGTTTTTATTTTTAAGGCCCTTCCCAGAATCCTCCTTCACCATTTCTTCCTCCTTCTGCTCTTTATTCTCCATGCTCTCAGTAGGGTTAGTATCATCCTTACCCTCATCCTTCTCCTTGTCTTCCTCCTCATCCAAGGAAAGCATGATTTTCCACTTACTGGGATTTTTCCCTTTGCAGGTTTTAATATCTCCCCTCTTTCTTTTCTTAACCCCAGCTTTGGGTTTAGTCCCCTTATCTTCATCCTTGGTCTCCTTTTCAGTCTATGTTTCCTCTGCTAGAGTCATCATCTTAGCCTTAGGGTTAATTTTACCCTTTTTCTTTTTTCTGTCACTGTCCTCAGAGCTCTCATCCTCTGTAGCCTTCTCAGTATCAGAGATTTTGATGTGGGTTTTTTTCAGGCTTTTCAAGGAAGAAGACCCTTTTTTATACCCTTCTTAGGGGTTTTATACCCTTTTTTCTCCTCTTCCTCAACCTCTGTATCTTCTTCATACATACTTTCCTCCTCATCTCCTTCCGTGTCTTCCTCATCTTTCTGTTTCCTTTTAACCAGAGGTCTCTCCACCTTCTTGGACTTAAGAACTTCATAAATTAACACCATAAGCCCCTGGTGTGAGAAGTGATCCTCCTTAGGTTTCATCTGCATGCTAGTAATGGTTAAATCAAGTGAGCTGAGCAGGTAGAATGGAAAACTAACCTTTATTTTGTGTCTGAAGTGGTTAAGAAGCATGAGGTGGTGGCCATAGGCCCTAGTGAACCTACCATCCAGAGTGATGTAGCTGATGAGCATGAACAAAACATATCGCTAGGGTATGGAAATACACATAGGGTCATGATAAGAGGTGCCCACCTTCACCAGCCAAGCTCTTTCCTTATCTTCCTCAGGAAACTTCTCCCACGCCTTGTCTGAGATAAGCCTATCTCTATAAAATTTAAGCCCTTCCATCCCCATACCAGTCACCTACGCAATAACCTCCTCGGTGACTTCCATATACTGGTTGCCAACCATAACCTTCCCATTTTTCCAGGTCTTCGAGAAGATTCTTGTGATAGTGGAGTTGCACCCATGAAGCCTCTCCAGGAAAACTGCCAAACCTCCCTCCACCAAAATTTTCTACACATCTTCCCTTTCACGCCATTCATCACAATTTTCAGGTTCCACATGCTTCTTGTTACCTCCCACGTTTGCTCTCTAGTTGAAATTATTTTCTCTGTAAATGACTCTGCAAATGTTGTTTGAAATATCCCGCCTCTCTTTCATAAAAAAATAAGTGCACCATAAAACATGCCGCTTCGATCTAATAATTGCCACTGAGTACGTTCTCCTTAGCTGGTAATGATGACAAGTCACTTCCACCATAAACCAATAATTAAAAGTTACCATTTATGATCACTTTTTTTATTACTTCACAAACGGTCATTATTCATCAATAACTGCACTTGAGCTGGCGTGTCAACATCACCTCCCCATTGAGTCACCGCCTCCATTTTACAAGCCATGTTGGCAGCCCAATTAGCCACCCCATTGGTTTCCCAGTAGTTATGTGTCACCATACAATTATCAAAAGAATGAATTAAGGCTTTATCCTTTTGCATAATACTGTAAATTGACCACGAAGCAGGGGTAAGAGAATTCAAGCATTTAACAATGTTGAGAGAGTCACCTTTAATCCAAACTTTCTTGCATCCTTTTTCCTTAGCCATGATGAGACCATGAAGGGTAGTAGTGGCCTCAACAAGGTGGTTGGTCTGAAAACTAATAGGGACAACTTTGATACCCTTACAAACCCTGTTCTCAACCCTAATGACAATCCCACATCCTGCCACCCCTGGGTTGCCTTTCGAGGCCCCATCAAAGTTGACTTTCATCCACCCCTAGGTGGGCAATCTCACCTAGCATCATCTCTGGTAATTGTGTTATTCTGCTTCCTAAAATTCTCTTTTATCTTCCATTTTTGAAGAAAGGCAATATCCTCCTCCAAGATTGGTTCCATAATTCTATCCTTTAAACCTGCATTTTCTTTAATAGCTCTCTTTATCTTGTAAAAAACCTCTTTGGCAGTTGTCTCTTTATTCCTAAAAAATATTTCATTCCTTTCTCTCTAGATTCCCCAACAAATATAGGGAAGAGAAAATTTCCATACTTGAATAACAGTATCATTTTTAGAATGACGAATCCAAGAATTAAAAAGACCCTTCAAATTTTTAGGGAAAACCCATTCTATATTAAAAAGAATAAGAAAGTTGTCCCAAATCACCCTAACAAAAGGACAATGAATAATCATATGATCAACACTCTCTTCATTCTTCTTGCAAAGGTAGCATCTATTCACAATAGTCATCCCTCTTCTCATAAGGTTGTCAATAATGAGGACTTTATTTTATAAAAGGATCCAGAAAAAAAACATTGATCTTAGGAGTAAGATCCTTTACCCAGGCCTTAGCCCAAAAAGGCTCAATTAGATATTGAAACTCCTTATTATATACAGAAGAAGTAGAAAAAATACCACTCGAAGTATACCTCCAGATAATCCTATCCTCCTCCTTAATCAGGGTGGTAGTTTCCAGAATTTGGTTGAGCTGTCCCATCAAAATATCAATAAAAATCAAATCTTTCCAGTGATCTCCTTCCCAATAATCCCTCACTTTCCTTCCAAATCTAACCTTACAGAGGTTTTCAAAGTTCTGCCATCTAGGACAGTCCTTAAGGGGAGCCTGTAAAATCCACTCATCTTCCCAGAAGAGAACATTCCTGCCATTTCCAACTTTCCATCTTATTCCTTTTCTAATGATATCCCTGTTTTTCATGGCAGTCCTCCATATAAAAGATTCGGTAGAAATCCTGTCATAATCAAGAAAAGAAATAAAGTTAGGGTGGTCCTTATTGTACTTGTTGTCCCAGATTAGAGTCCATTCTCCCCTGGAATTGTAATATCTCCAGATTAATTTATCCAAGAGATGATTGTTGAGATTTTTGATTCTTCAGAGGCCAAGTCCCCCTTTAATAACAGGTCTACAAAATTTTTCCCAAGCTAAGAGAGCAATCCTCTTCTTTTTCTCCGTTCCTATCCATAAGAAAGTTTTTTGAATTTTTTCAATAGCATCCCCAAACTTCTTGGGAATTTTGAAGATGCTTAAAGCATACAGTGAAAGACCTTGAAGGGTGGCTATGAGAATCTGAATCTTGCCCGCTTGGCTCAACATAAGTCCTTTCCATCTTGCAAGTTTACTATGATATCTATCAACAAGAGAGCTCCAAAAAGTGTCAAGAGGTTCCAAACAGAGAGGCAGCCCAAGGTAAGTGCAAGGGAGGGTCCCCAAATCACACCCCAGAATCCTCATGATTCTGATCTTCCTCTTCTCTGGAACATTAAAGAGGAACACTGAGCTTTTTTCCTAATTAATAGTTTGACAAGAAGCATTCCCATATTTAGTCAGAGCTTTCTTAATATAAGTAGCATTTTTAACCAAGGCCTCTCCCATAATAACCGAATCATCAACAAACTATTGGTGAGAGCACACTTGGTTAGCAAAAGAAGGACATAATCCCTTGATTTCTCCATCCCTCACTCAGTTTTCCATGAACCTACCCAAGCATTCAACCATAATAATGAAAAGGATAGGAGAAAGGGGATCCCCCTGCCTCAACCCTCTAGTAGATTTGAAGAAAGGAGTGGGAGACCCATTGACCAAAATAGAGAAGGTAGCTGAAGACACAAGCTGAAAGATAAGATCAGTACTCTTCTTGTTAAAACCAAAAGTACTCAATACTTTCAGAAGAAACTCCCAATCCACCCTATCATAGGCTTTAGAAAGATCCAGTTTAAGGATGAGGCCTTCCTTTCTAGACATCACCAGAGAATGCACATTCTCATGGACATAAATTGTAGAATCCAAAATTTGTCTTCCCAGTACAAAATCATTTTGTTGTCAAGAAATCAGAGAGGGGAGAATAGATAAAATCCTAGAGGTAAGGACTTTAGAGATGATCTTGTAGGCCAAATTGCATAGGCTTATAGGCCAAAACTGATCCATTTTATCAGCTCCCTTTTTTTTAGGGATTAAGGCAACAAAAGCACCATTTAACTCCAGCAAATTTCTAGACCCAAAACATTCCTTAACAACATTCATCACATCTTTTTCAATTATGTGCCAATACATCTGAAAGAAGAACATAGGGTATCCATCTGGTCCTAACGCTTTATCTCCTTCAAAGGAGAAGATAGCCTTTTTTATTTCAAAGTTAGAGGGGATAGCATTAAGAGCCAAATTCTGATTCTCATTCAACAAATGGGGAATGCATCCCAATAGATCTCTTTGATCCTCCCTATTCAGATCTCTATTTTTTGTTAAGAGATTTTGAAAATAATTTTTAGCTTCCATTCTAATAACCTCTTCATCCTCTGAAATAGCACCATTGATATTCAAATAAGAGATTCTATTAGCATGTCTGTGCTTAAGAGTAGTCATGAAGAAATACTTGGTATTTTTGTCCCCTTCATTAAGGAAAACCTTTCTGGATCTTTGTCTCCAGAAGGTTTCCTCCTTAGAAATAATATCATGGAGCTCAACCAAATTATCATTCTCTTGTTCTTTATTAACCCTCACATACCCTTCCTTTTGAATGCAGTCCTAAATGTCCTTCAGATCCATGTTGATATTGGCATTTGAAGGAAAAATGTTACCAAAAGTGTCTTTATTCCAGTCTTTAATGTTATCCTTAACATGTTTAAGTTTTTTAGCTAGGATAAACATGGCTATACCATGGATTTTAATACTCCACCAGTCTTGAATCTTATGCTGAAGTTGAGGGTGCATAGTCCACATTTTCTCAAATCTGAAAGGAAAATTCTTTTTCTTGGAAATAAAATCCGCCAAGAAAGTGATAGGGTTATGATATGATCCAACCCTCAAATGGGCAGATAAAGAGCAGTAGTAATGGGAAAACCATTCATTAGTGATCAAGGCTCTGTTAAGTCAAACCTGGATAAGATCCTATCCACTTCTTCTATTAGTCCAGGTATAGTTAACACCTTTCAACTCAATATCATGGAGAGAATGGCTGCCAATAAAATCCATCAGATCAAGTCTACTATCCAAATTAGTTAGGCTTCCTCCTTGTTTTTCATCTTCTTTTAAGGGAGTATTGAAATCTCCCATAACAAGCCACTCCTCATCAATAAAATTGTTTCTTAGGGAGGAAAGCTTATTCCAAAAAACCTCTCTACCCTTTTTGGAATTAGGGGCATAAATATTAGTTAAAACCCAAGAAGTATTGTCTTTTAGATGCTTAAATATTATACACATAACATTATTCCCCTGATAAATAATATCTCCTTTAATAACATCACAATTCTAGACAGTAGCAATACCCCCAAAAGCACCCTCTGAGTCACCTCCACAAATATTTCCATTTTTAAAGAATCTAAGCTTTTCCTCTTTCTCTTTCAACATTTTGGTTTCCTGAATTAAGAAAATATCAGGTCTATTATCTCTTATCATATTCCTAACAATATCATGTTTATGGGGATTATTCAATCCCCTCATGTTCCAAGAAATGATCTTCATACCTTTGTAAAGGATCCCACCTCCATTATAGTGGGCTGGCTTCCATCTGCAATACTATTCTTAGTCTCCTTGGCTCTAACTTTTTGATTCAAAGGGTGTCTTGGGGAATACAACATTCCTCCCACATCCCCTAATTTTTTACTCCTCATTTCCATAGATCTATTTTTCTTTTCTTATCCTTCTTAGATTTTTTCTTATCCCCGTGAATTTCTGCATTACTCTGGATACCTGACAGAGCATGACCTATGTCTTCAACATCCCCCCATTTAGGAGTCTTAACTTCAAAAGATATCTTTCTAATCCCTTGAGGAGATTTTTGTAGAATATCTTATGAACCTTGACCAGTTAACCCCTGGAAATCATCCTTCCAAACTTTATCCTCCTTTTTTGGTTTCTATCCTCTGATCCCCTTTCATTCTGATCATTTTGGATCAAAGGCAATTCTTTTCCTTATTCTATTGTTATATCCACTATATAAATAGTCTCTTGCTAGTTTTCTTCCTGAATCTCCCTTTCTCCCCTCTGTATTTCTATATTGGTCTTAGGGATTTCATTACATACCTTACTTTCATAATCCCCGCTTAATATCTTGTTGCTACCATCTTGAATTTCTGCGGGGTTTGAATCATCATTATTGATGATTTTACTAGGGGCTCCCAAGGATTGTTCCTCTCCAAATTTCTTCACTCTTCCCACTGGTATCCATTGCTTAGTCATTCTCTGGATAATCTTTGAAGGGCACTTCTTAGCCAAGTGTCCCACCTTCTTGCAATGAAAACACGCCAAAGGGATTGACTCATATTCTATTTTCTATTCCCATTACCCCAGTTTAGAGCGTAAGTTAATTTTTTCTGGCATATCAATATTCTGTGTAATACCCACACATATCCTAGCAAATGTTAATCTTCTCCTTGAAGCAGTGACAATATCTATTGACAGGAGCTCCCCAAAGGTATTAGCTATCCCCACAAAAATTTCCTCCGTCCAATATTCGAGAGGTAGGCCATGGAGCTTTATCCAGACTGAAACCTATTTGACCTCATCCTCCTCAAAAACTAGATTAGGGCTCCATTTTTGGAGAATCAGAGTATTTTTTCCAAACATCCAAGGCCTATTACACAGTTTTCATCCTATCCTTTCCACAAGAGAAGAAGAACGACATACACCCTTTTGACATAGCAACCACATAAACTTTCCCTTTCAGATCCCATTCCCTACTGGCATATGCTCTAACCACTTCAATGTTGGGTCTCATCCCCATGAATCTTCCAACCAGGGAATTATTCATTCTGGAAATGGTGTGATCAATAATCTGGTCTGGGATATCCAAAGCAAAAATACGCTGTGAAGGAATTGATATGTTCTTGACCGGTGGTAAGGAAGACTTACCAGGCTTGACCCCAAAGAGGGAGGCCCACTTTTTTCTGCACTCTGGCCTGTCTCCTGACATTTCTGAGTTGGGCCCCTCGGGTCCCCAGGCGTGAGTCCAACATCGGGATCCTTCCCTTGCTTCACATTGTCAACAACATCCTCCGGCTTACTGTGCCCTGCAGCATTTGTAGCGTTTGCACCAGTCCCGCTCCCACCCAGATTCAAGTTTGAATTTGGGCTCCCGCCCGCTCTCCTCTCCCCTCCACTACTCTTCATATTGCTTAACATGGGAAGTTTGGCTCCTAGTTACATGCACACTCTGCTCCTAGTAACATGGGAAGTATATTTGTTGAGTGTTGGAAAACTAGTGTACAAGGGTTATCAATTGAAATTCATTGATGGAAAATGTTCTATCAGAAGTAAGTCAGGAGACTTGATCACATCTGGTACTAAATCCAGAGGTAATGTATTCAAATTGAATACATTTGAGGCTTCTTGTTTTACTATGAAGGTTGATGACAATTGGTTATGGCATAGAAGATTTTGTCATGTTAACTTTGATAATATTGTGAAGGTAAGTATGACTAATGCCGTAAGAGATCTACCTAAGATTGTGAAACCATCTAACACTTTGTGTAGAGAGTGTGTTATGGGGAAGCAGACTAGAAGCAATTTTATAAGAAAATCTTACTCTGTGATAGGGAAGTTGGATCTGGTACATACAGATCTGTGTGGTCCTATAAGAACAAGATCTTACTATGATGAAATGTATTTTATACTTTTTGTTGATGAATTTTCTAGGATGGTGTGGGTTTTCAGAAACAAAATGGATGAGGAAGGAACAATGGTAAGAAATAAGGCTAGACTGGTTTGTAAAGGCTAATCGCAATAGGAAGGCATATAATTTGAAGAGACATTTGCTCTTTTTGCTAGGTTGGAAGTAGTGAGATTATTTCTTGCTTATGTTACACATAAAGACTTTAAGGTGTATCAGATGGATGTGAAATCTGCATTTTTGAATTGAGATCTGGAGGAAGAGGTATACATAGAGAAACCTAATGGATTTCCTTTAACAGAAGATGAAGACATGGTTTTCAAGTTGAAGAAAGAATTGTATGGACTTAAACAAGCACCGATAGCATGGTATGCAAGACTAGACATGTATCTACTTCATCTTAGTTTCAGAAAAAGGTAATGCAGACAATAATTTATACTTAAGAACTGGTGAAGATGGAATTATAATCATGTAAATTTTTTGTTGATGATATCATTTTTGGAGGTAATGATGAAATGAGTAAAAAGTTCTCTAAAGAGATGGAAAATGAATTTGAAATGTCAATGATTGGAGAGATGAAATTTTTCCTTGGTGACTGGTTATAAACTTACTAACAATGATAAAACTTAGAGTGTTTTTCAGACAATGTACAGATCAATGATTGGAGGTCTACAATATCTAACTCACACCAAACCAAATATTTCCAATTCAATTGGAATTGTGGAAATATATCAAGCAAATCCTAAAGATACACACCTTGTTGTTGTGAAAATAATTTTTAGATACTTGAAAGGGACAATAGAGTATGGATTATGGTATGAAAAATCTGATGACATTATTTTACAATCTTATATTGATGTTGATTGGGAAAGTAGTGTGGATGATAGAAAGAGTACAAGTGGAGGAGCATTTTTCCTTGGAAAAAGGTTGGTTTCATGGTTAAGTAAGAAGCAAGATTGTATAGCTCAGTCTACTACTGAATCTGAGTATGTTGTTGCTGCTATAAATTGTACACAGATTGTTTGGATGAAACAAATGCTGAAGGACATTGGAATAATTTTTGAAGAGCCAGTGGTTATCCTTTGTGATAACACTAGCACAATGAATATGTCAAAGAATCCTATAATGCATTCAAATACTAAACATATTTCTATTAAGTATAAATTCTTGAGAGACAGGGTAGCAAAGAAGGAGATCAGATTTGAGTATGTTAGCACAAAGGAACAAATAACAGATATATTTACAAAACCTTTGCCAAAAAATGATTTTGAGTATCCTAGAAGCATGCTTGGGGTGAGAGCCCCTCCCTGTGGTAATTAATTGATGTGGGAATGCATCATTCTAGTGGCTTTTAGAGCTATATCATTTTTTGGACTTGATGTATGGATCTACTCCTCAGGGGGAGTAATCGCAGGAACACTACAAAACATATTTGGGTGATTTTGTACCTGGTTGTTACAGACATGAAGATTTGAAAGAGCTACACCTTGTAGAAGAATGAAGAATATTTATGGAACCCTTTTCCATTTTTGTCAAAGGGGGAGAGATTATATGAGAAAATCCCTACTATTTTAGGGAGAGCTGTGTTGAGGATATTGAGAAGATTGTATTGAGAGAGAGAGTACTTTTGGGTTGATGGATTTTCCCATATGTTGACATAAATGCCAAAGGGGGAGATTTTTGGATGATGTTGGAATTGGATACTATTGATGCTGTTGGCATTCATTTTTTGTCACTGATATCAACATATGTTTTTGTGGAGCAAGAAAAAACTAGTTATTACTGTTGTATGATGACTGACAGAAGTGTACAAATACTGTACGAATGAATAAGAATGAGTGAAGATGTGGATATGTAGAAGGATGTATGATAATATTATTTCTAAGATTTGTTGGCTTAATATTGCATATTGGATGAGTTACAGATGTTTTGGTGAAGACTGGTTACTGGACTGTGACAGTGATGATTGACAGAGCGAGTCTCTGTGTTTTGAGTATATCTTACAGGCGATGATGATTCACGTTATGTGAGCTTAAGGGATTATAGAAAACATGTCAAGGAATGTTTGGTATGGGTCACAAGTTGTATTATTGATGATGATGTTAGCTGTGGCATGTATTCTAAAGGAGACCTATTTGGGGCCAACTTTAGAGATGTAGCGTGTATTGTGGATTGTGAGCGTGGATTATGGATCTTGGATTATATTTGATGTATTGTAATTGATGCATACTTGTTATAGGTACCATGTGTATATTATAAAGGGGTTAAATAATTATGTGTATATTGGGAAAGCTTAATTGGCCCACCTAATCAATTATTGTAATAGGGTATATATGAGAGATATTTTCTTTTGAAAAGATGTATGTGTTAGAGATTTTTCTTGCATGAACCACAGTTCTTGAAATAAATACTTGAACACTATGCCTTCTAATACTGATTCAGAGACAAGAAAAGCCTAATTGCTAAGGACTGGATAAGGTCCTTCTTCATTTTTGAGCTCCACATATACTCAGGTAGGTTTTACCTTTTACGATGGCTATTTACACAGTATGTATTAATGTGGACACTGATTTGCTATGTATCTCTGTCAAATCAACTTATGGATCACCTTGCAAATGACCAAACATAACCATATGCAAGATATAATCATACAAACCATAGCTATTATCATAACAAGAACAGTGATACAAGGATTTTCATCCTTCTTCCTTTTCTTTATAGGAGGGATAACCTAGTTGATTCACTCTCCAAGGAATCAATAATATGGACACAATCCTGCTGACATAGGTCCTTAACAAGTTTTGTTTGTTCTTAGTAACAAAGTGTTTTGATTGAATTGGTTTTGATAACTTGGAATATCTTAAACAAAGATGGATTATCATACTGTTTCTAGACCAGTGCCTATCCTTTGGGCTATAGAGTCAAAATAAGCGAAGATCTCATAAAAACAAAACACAGTAAACTGCCTTACAGTTCACATGCAATTCAGATAAATTGCCTTACAAGATATCCTGTCACCTCAAATCTATTGTATCAAATCCTTAATCAAAGTAGTATGCTCCTTAAAATTACTTACAAAATTTAGTCCTTTCCTTAAAAGAAACTTGTAAATAATCAAATGGTTACCTTATAACCATAATGCTACAGAATACCTTGTAAACTTAGCATAGAAAAGTATACACAGAGAATAAAAAGATAGCAATAGAGGAGAGTAAAATTGCACTGTATATTATTTATATAATCCATCTTTTCATACATGAAAGATGATATAGCTTCAAAAGATAGACAAAAACCAGAATATTTGAATTCTGTGATATATTATCTCTTTTACAAAATGTTCAAACATCAAAGACCCTTTTCTATTACAACTCTTATGCTATATATATGTTTTAGACCATCTTGGAATCCCTAAGGATGCAACAAGCTTCGGATAGTCACAAAACCCTAACCCTAAAGTTACAAGAGAGACAAAAGAAAGGGAGAGAAGAGGCGGTGAAGGACTGAGTCTAAAAGGTATAAACAGATGTTTCTTTTTCTTCTCCCAATCTGGCGACTGCAATCAGATTTGTAGATGGTAGCTGATAGTATTTATACTGAGTCTGGATAGTTGTGCTCGCCTGTTCACCTACATTCTCCTTTTATAATAACTGTCCATCTTGTTTATGAACAGTGCAGTGCCAAGTGTTTACTTTACTCATCGTCCAAAATTTCTTCCTCTACGACAGGCTTCTTTTTCTTTGGTGTGGTCATGACTTCCCAAGCCTTTACTTCATCATCTGTTGGCCACTTGAAGTCCTGAGTACTCTGTACCTATACCTTTTGCCTATCCCATCTTGCATCGGTGATGTTTTTGACATCAAGTAGGAACTTGTTGATATCTATTTCAGCTTTGAAGGCCTCATCAAATAATTTATTGAATCCTTCTACATCAACATCTGTTCCCAATAGAAATGTATCTTCGCTAGGCATTTTGGTTTCAAACTCACTACTCCAGGCATCTATAGCCTTGACCTAGTCATCATCTCCTTTTAAGGCAGGAATAAACCTATTGAAATCACTTGAAAAGAGACTCAATCTAGCCTCTATCTGGTTCAACTTTCCTTTGAAGAATGAGAGAGCAATGTTTACTCTTTTGATCTCATCTTCAACCTCTGTGACTATTGGAGGAAAGTCTGGTCTTATGGCTTGTAGAGATGACAATTTCTCAAACAAATTTTCCCTAGCAGACCACTTTGTGAAGTAAGATTTAAGAATTACCAGGTACCTCATTACCTCAGTATGCAATATTGGCAACTTATTATATGTATTAACTACAACATCAGCCTTGTCTTTTAAGATCTCAATCCTATGTTGTAGTATGCCTTTCAATGCTTTCAAAGCTATTGCATTTCCTTTTTCCTCATCCACCTTTTGTTCCACAGCCTCTTCTGACTTAGGCTTATCCTCAATCTGCATTGGTGGTGGTTGTGCTGGCACATACACTACCTCAGGCTTTGCCTCCAATTCATCTGTCAATGCCTTTATCAGCTGATCCCTCTGGTATAGTTTTATGTGGCACATGTCTCTGTCCTTAGACAGTGCACTGGTTTCTTCCAACAAAGTAGTATACCTCTCAGACAATTGCTTTGTCTTGTCCTCATTGAGTTGAGCCCAGTGTGTCATAATTTAGAAAATTTCTAAGTCCCCTGTATTTTGTACTGACCACACCATTTGATTCCCCACCATATTCTCTTGAATGTTTACCAACTGGGGCTTCTGGTCTTTTGGGCTTAAACTCCACATTGCAAAGGCCTGAGACTTTGGGTTATACCCAAATCCTTTGATCATTTCTCCTACCTGGACCTCACTAACCATTTTAAGGTCAGGCTGCTTCCTAATTTGATCTATGATGAATGCAGATGCTAAATCCCATCCTTCAGCCAATAAGATCCCACTTCCTAGCACCATCTTCCTGGCATCTTCAGGAGAGATGTCCTCATTCTCGGGATCATAGTTTTGTAAGGCCACTAGAGCTTCATTTGTAATTGTTTCTTTCCCATCTACAGTTAATTGAGATTTGAGCTGCTCTATTTTGTGCCACCTTAGGAAGTCTTTAAACTCTTCTATTTTTATAAAGTTGTCATCATCTAAGAATTTTTTCTGATTAAGCAACCTTTCATCAACACAGGCTCTGAGTGGAATCTCAACTTCATCTTCTGGGTCAGGCCGTTGCTTCTTGCCTTCCCTGATTGCTTTTCTCAAGTTATGATCATATAACCTGGTACCAGGCACTAAGGCCTTAGCCTTATCCTTTTTCTTACCTTGTCCTTCTACTGAAGGCTACCCTAATTCCAACTTCTGCCTTTTTGCTGTAGGCTCCTCTATATCATATGGCTGTGTGGCAACTGTTAAATCTATAATGTGTTGTTCTGCTCCCTGCAACTGTGGGATTTCAGCCATTTCTTGCTCTAAGGCCTGTTGTGGTGGAGGATTCATAGGAGGACGTGCATAATCACTATCATCATCACTCTCTTCCTCTGATTCTGAGTGTTCAGGTGACTGAGCACCTTTTTTTATCCAGGACTGTATCCAATTGTTCTACTAGCACATAGTAGTTGTCTATCATAGCCTTAATCCTATCAAAATATGAGAGATACGGGTAAAAACCCCCAAATGACAACCCATTTCTTTTTATTTGTGTCTGTAGCTTCAGCAATTCCTGGATTCTCAGTCTTCTCATATGAATGTCATCTTCATCCAAGATGTTTCTTGTTGAATCTTCTTCTATACATTCACAGTGAACATTGGTTTTAGGGATAGTAGGAGTATACAACTTCCTAACCCCTGCCATGAAGCCTTCTGGGTCAATGTACCTATAAGGGGCTGCCCCCATTTTTTACTTCTCCAACCATTGACCTACTTCATCTATGACATTCTTGCCAATTGTAAAATTTGAAATTTTAAATTGCCTAGGGGTTATAGTCCCCTTTTTGTGAGGTGCAAAATGCTCATTGTCTGTTAGCATCAGCTGCCAAATGAATTCCATAGCAGCTACTCTCACAGGCACATGATATGGCAATATATGAGGTGGGTGAATGCACCCATATACTCTGATAATGGTGAAATTCTCCTCTAAGAAGAAATCACCCCAGTTATGATTTCCAGGCCAATTATCTAAATACTCACAGGGCCTGAGCAGTTGTATGATCTTCAATGGGACTCTAGTCCTGTTTGTTCCCATACTTTGAACAATTGGATATACTATCCAATTTTTGAAGGCACAGTAGTCACAATCTCTGGAAGTATAATTCCAAACCCTGACCCAAAACTGGATAGGATTTGGTGCTGTCTGATAGAATCTCTGAGGAGATAAGTTGTGCACATCCATGATTACAAAATTGAAGTATAAGAGAAGGTGCATCAGGACTGAATAATGCAAGAATTTAGGCTACTTCTCCTTAGGGTTCTTTAGTCTTTTCTGCGTTGCAACAAAACCCTCATGCATCTCGTCAATTATGTACTGTATGTAATCATAACTAGTGCTTGAATGCACTTCTTGTAGGTCTAGTGCCATCATTAAGATGCCAGAACTGATTCTCTCTGCATCTCCATCAATCCCCAACACTCTACATAGGGCATAAGCATTATACTTTATGTAGAAGTGTAGGTCCTTGTAGTAATATGGATAGGGATCAACCATAGGACCTAAGTAATTTTTCAATTCTTTTAACATATGCTTCTGTAACAAGCCTTTTGCAATACCAGGCTTAGAACTATATCTCTTCTCCTGCCTTGTCATGTCAATTTTTGTAGACATGGTGCTGAATAAGCCAAAGGCTTGCATAAATGAGTTCCTGTTTAGAATTAGCAGGGCAGTGCCATCATCCCTTTTGATGGTCTTTGTTAGGGCATCATAGTGATTT
>MU218967.1:408897-505848 GCA_018584345.1 Thuja plicata
TGTAAGACATTTATTGATTTTGCACTAATCTCAGAGATTTCCTTTTAGAGTCGCCACCCAATAAATTGGGATGAATGAATAACTATCAAGGGTTAGTATGACAACAACAACTGGAATTTTGTAAAAACTTTAGATCTTAACACACTAGAGATGTCTGAATACTACAGTAAGACTTTACAATCTCTTTATTCCCCAGTGGATTCGCCAATTTGTTAGGGATTTTTCTTGCATGAACCATAGTGCTTGAAATAAATACTTGAACACTATGCCTTCTAATACTGATTCAGAGACAAGAAAAGCCTAATTGCTAAGGACTGGATAAGGCCCTTCTTCGTTTTTGAGCTCCACATATACTCAGGCAGGTTTTACCTTTTATGATGGCTGTTTACACAGTATGTATTAATGTGGATGCTGATTTGCTATGTATCTCTGTCAAATCAACTTATGGATCACCTTGCAAATGACCAAACATAACCATATGCAAGATATAATCATACAAACCATAGCTATTATCATAACAAGAACCAGTGATACAAGGATTCTCATCCTTCTTCCTTTTCTTTATAGGAGGGATAACCTAGTTGATTCACTCTCCAAGGAATCAATAATATGGACACAGTCCTGCTGACATAGGTCCTTAACAAGTTTTGTTTGTTCTTAGTAACAAAGTGTTTTGATTGAATTGGTTTTGATAACTTGGAATATATTAAACAAAGATGGATTATCATACTGTTTCTGGACCAGTGCCTATCCTTTGGGCTATAGAGTCAAAATAAGCGAAGATATCATAAAAACAAAACACAGTAAACTGCCTTACAGTTCACATGCAATTCAGATAAATTACCTTACAAAATATCCTATCACCTCAAATCTATTGTATCAAATCCTTAATCAAAGCAGTATGCTCCTTAAAATTACTTACAAAACTTAGTCCTTTCCTTAAAAGAAACTTGTAAATAATCAAATGGTTACCTTATAATCAGAATGCTACAGAATACCTTGTAAACTTAGCATAGAAAAGCATACACAGAGAATAAAAAGACAACAATAGAGGAGAGTAAAATTGCACCGTATATTATTTATATAATCCATCTTTTCATACATGAAAGATGATACAGCTTCAAAAGATAGACAAAAACCAGAATATCTAAATTCTGTGATATATTATCTCTTTTCCAAAATGTTCCAACATCAAAGACCCTTTTCTATTACAACTCTTATGCTATATATATGTTTTAGACCATCTTGGAATCCCTAAGGATGAAACAAGCTTCAGATAGTCACAAAACCCTAACCCTAAAGTTACAAGAGAGACAAAAGAAAGAGAGAGAAGAGGCGGTGAAGGACTGAGTCTAAAAGGTATAAACAGATGTTTATTTTTCTTCTCCCGATCTGGCGACTGCAATCAGATTTGTAGATGGTAGCTGATAGTATTTATACTGAGTCTAGATAGTTGTGCTCACCTGTTCACCTACATTCTCCTTTTATAATAACTGTCCATCTTGTCTATGAACAGTGCAGTGCCAAGTGTTTACTTTACTCATCGTCCAAAATTTCTTCCTCTACGACAGACTTCTTTTTCTTTGGTGTGGTCATGACTTCCCAAGCCTTTACTTCATCATCTATTGGCCACTTGAAGTCCTGAGTACTTTGTACCTGTACCTTCTGCTAGTCCCATCTTGCATCGGTGATGTTTTTGACATCAAGTAGGAACTTGTTGATATCTGTTTCAGCTTTGAAGGCCTCATCCAATAATTTATTGAATCCTTCTACATCAACATCTGTTCCTAATAGAAATGTATCTTCGCTAGGCATTTTGGTGTCAAACTCACTACTCCAGGCATCTATAGCCTTGACCTGGTCATCATCTCCTTTTAAGGCAGGAATAAACCTATTGAAATCACTTGAAAAGAGACTCAATCTAGCCTCTATCTGGTTCAACTTTCCTTTGAAGAATGAGAGAACAATGTTTACTCTTTTGATCTCATCTTCAACCTCTGTGACTATTGGAGGAAAGTCTGGTCTTATGGCTTGTAGAGATGACAATTTCTCAAACAAATTTTCCCTAGCAGACCACTTTGTGAAGTAAGGGTTAAGAATTACCAGGTACCTCATTACCTCAGTATGCAATATTGGAAACTTATTATATGTATTAACTACAACATCAGCCTTGTCTTTTAAGATCTCAATCCTATGTTGTAGTATGCCTTTCAATGATTTCAAAGCTATTGCATTTCCTTTTTCCTCATCCACCTTTTGTTCCACAGCCTCTTCTGACTTAGGCTTATCCTCAATCTGCATTGGTGGTGGTTGTGCTTGCACATACACTACCTCAGGCTTTGCCTCCAATTCATCTGTCAATGTCTTTATCAGCTGATCCCTCTGGTATAGTTTTATGTGGCACATGTCTCTATCCTTAGACAGTGCACTGGTTTCTTCCAACAAAGTAGTATACCTCTCAGACAATTGCTTTGTCTTGTCCTCATTGAGTTGAGCCCAGTGTGTCATAATTTGGGAAATTTCTAAGTCCCCTGTATTTTGTACTGACCACACCATTTGATTCCCCACCATATTCTCTTGAATGTTTACCAACTGGGGCTTCTGGTCTTTTGGGCTTAAACTCCACATTGCAAAGGCCTAAGACTTTGGGTTATACCCAAATCCTTTGATCATTTCTCCTACCTAGACCTCACTAACCATTTTAAGGTCAGGCTGCTTCCTGATTTGATCTATGATGAATGCAGATGCTAAATCCCATCCTTCAGCCAATAAGATCCCACTTCCTAGCACCATCTTCCTGGCATGTTCAGGAGAGATGTCCTCATTCTCGGGATCATAGTTTTGTAAGGTCACTAGAGCTTCATTTGTAATTATTTCTTTCCCATCCATAGTTAATTGGGATTTGAGCTGCTCTTTTTTGTGCCACCTTAGGAAGTCTTTAAACTCCTCTATTTTTATAAAGCTGTCATCATCTAAGAATTTTTGCTGATTAAGCAACCTTTCATCAACACAGGCTTTGAGTGGAATCTCAACTTCATCTTCTGGGTCAGGCCGTTGCTTCTTGCCTTCCCTGATTGCTTTCCTCAGGTTATGATCATATAACCTGGTACCAGGCACTAAGGCCTTAGCCTTATCCTTTTTCTTACCTTGTCCTTCTACTGAAGGCTGCCCTAATTCCAACTTCTGCCTTTTTTCTGCAGGCTCCTCTATATCATCTGGCTGTGTGGCAACTGTTAAATCTATAATGTGTTGTTCTGCTCCCTGCAACTGTGGGATTTCATCCATTTCTTGCTCTAAGGCCTGTTGTGGTGGAGGATTTATAGGAGGACGTGCATAATCACTGTCATCATCACTCTCTTCCTCTGATTCTGAGTGTTCAGATGACTGAGCACCTTTTTTATCTAGGACTGTATCCAATTGTTCTACTAGCACATAGTAGTTGTCTATCATAGCCTTAATCCTATCAAAATATGAGAGATACGGGTAAAAACCCCCAAATGACAACCCATTTATTTTTATTTGTGTCTGTAGCTTCAGCAATTCCTAGATTCTCAGTCTTCTCATATGAATGTCATCTTCATCCAAGATGTTTCTTGTTGAATCTTCTTCTATACATTCACAGTGAACATTGGTTTTAGGGATAGTAGGAGTATACAACTTTCTAACCCCTTCCATGAAGCCTTCTAGGTCAATGTACCTATAAGGGGCTGTCCCCATTCTGTACTTCTCCAACCATTGACCTACTTCATCTATGGCATTCTTGCCAATTGTAAAATTTGAAATTTTAAATTGCCTAGGGGTTATAGTCCCCTTTTTGTGAGGTGCAAAATGCTCATTGTCTGTTAGCATCAGCTGCCAAATGAATTCCATAGCAGCTACTCTCACAGGCACATGATATGGCAATATATGAGGTGGGTGAATGCACCCATATACTCTGATAATGGTGAAATTCTCCTCTAAGAAGAAATCACCCCAGTTATGATTTCCAGGCCAATTATCTAAATACTCACAGGGCCTGAGCAGTTGTATGATCTTCAATGGGACTCTAGTCCTGTTTGTTCCCATACTTTGAACAATTGGATATACTATCCAATTTTTGAAGGCACAGTAGTCACAATCTCTGGAAGTATAATTCCAAACCCTGACCCAAAACTGGATAGGATTTGGTGCTGTCTGATAGAATCTCTGAGGAGATAAGTTGTGCACATCCATGATTACAAAATTGAAGTATAAGAGAAGGTGCATCAGGACTGAATAATGCAAGAATTTAGGCTACTTCTCCTTAGGGTTCTTTAGTCTTTTCTGCGTTGCAACAAAACCCTCATGCATCTCGTCAATTATGTACTGTATGTAATCATAACTAGTGCTTGAATGCACTTCTTGTAGGTCTAGTGCCATCATTAAGATGCCAGAACTGATTCTCTCTGCATCTCCATCAATCCCCAACACTCTACATAGGGCATAAGCATTATACTTTATGTAGAAGTGTAGGTCCTTGTAGTAATATGGATAGGGATCAACCATAGGACCTAAGTAATTTTTCAATTCTTTTAACATATGCTTCTGTAACAAGCCTTTTGCAATACCAGGCTTAGAACTATATCTCTTCTCCTGCCTTGTCATGTCAATTTTTGTAGACATGGTGCTGAATAAGCCAAAGGCTTGCATAAATGAGTTCCTGTTTAGAATTAGCAGGGCAGTGCCATCATCCCTTTTGATGGTCTTTGTTAGGGCATCATAGTGATTTGCTAGGTCAAGAAATAGGTCTACATCTATGAAAACATCAGGAACAAGCAACCTAGCAAGACCACATGTCCAAGGGTTTGAAATAGGGATGGGCTTATCAGAATTCTTATAGAAATAAGTGAAAAGGGAGTAACCTATTGTGCCCGGGGTCACAACATCTCGAATGTTCTTGTACTCATCTAGGAGGACACTAGCATCGGCCTTCTTATTCTGCGTTGAACCTGGCAGAAGATGGAGAAACTCATCAGAGTAACTTGCTTTTCCTTTCTTTTCTTCTCCACTCCCTCCACTTGTTGAAGCAAAACTCACAACTCTGCTCATCTTTGCAACACGCTGAATCTCTTTTTTCTAACTGATATTGAAACAAATCTACCACAGAGAGCAACTGACCATTCTGTGCACAACTTTTCTACAATTTAGAACTCTCTGATCAATTTTTGAAACACTGCAACTGAAAAAAATATCTCTTTTCTTCTGAAAACTTAGCAACTTGGGCTCTGAAAACTAAAAAAACAGTGAGTACAAATGAATGCACCATCAACTCCTTATAGCCGTCATTCAGAGTACGCATCTCATAATTCGGAAATATCAGTTCTGTCATTAATTTTCCATGCTGTGAACTTTGAAAAACCTAGCTGTAGTTGCACGAAGTTGACAGGAACTAAAATTTTCAAAAATAAATCCTCCGAGCAATCATATAACGTTTAAGATAGTTGACATGTCACATTCTAATTTGTTGTCTATCTCACATCTCAGCTACTCTTTTTGCTCAGTAATCAAAATGCAAGCCTGTGATTTGTTGCCGAGAGATTTACATTGTCACATCACAAAACTGCCACCATTTTTTAGATCTTGTGATCAGGAGACTGTGCGACTGCATTAAGTCTCTTTGTCACGGGCCTCTGTCACTAACCATGGTTCCATCTCAAGACTTGGCAACAATGTGCTTTCTTAACCTTGGCTGACCCAAGTGATCTTCTGGTGATCACGCGACATAACTGAAATCAAAGTCGCGCGCAGTTAACCTTAACTCATCATTCATTCTGAGACCTGGCGACTAACCGTTATGCTTAACCTTCACAATTATCCCCCTGGTCGCTCAGTCGCGCCACTTAGTACTCCAGCTTTCATCTTATGCACGGATGAGTGATTGCATCTGATCTTTGCTCAGTCGCCTACTCGTGAGCTAAAAAATCCTATTCTATCACTGACTGCGAGTGCACGACTGCTTCATTTTTCCTTAGTCGCCCGCTCGTAGAGCATTTGATAAACAACATAACTTTACAGTGATTGCACGATGTACACCTTTTTATTCGTCGCTGACTCGTGAACTTATAACTTGACCTTGCATAAGATATCGCGACTGTGCGATTTATACTTTCAAAACATTTAACCCGCTCAATCTCACACAAAACACAACTAGACATAAGCAGATCGTGAATGCGCGATGATCTCTCATTTACAGATTGTCGCTTAGTCGGGAGGACTTTTCCTTAGGACACTTTTCTTTTCAGACTCTGCGACCACCGTTGGATCTTCTGATTCTTTCATCTGACGGATGACACTTAATCGCTGTATGTTCCTTGATACCCTTAAGTTATTCTCAGACTTTGCAACTGAAAGGAGAGTATCTTAGTCTCGAAGCCGCTGAATCCATTCTATCCTTCTGGCGACACCCTGACTGAGCATTACTGTAAACCACAAACGGCTAGTCGCGTAGTCTGAATCAAAATATCTTAACCGCCATTCTATCCCGAGACCACGCGACTGAAGGAAAACTTAACTGTTAGCTTTGGCTTGATTTGGCGATAACGCGACATGAAATAATCGCGAAGTCTAAGAACATTATTATAACTATTTGATTTCTCCCGTGATCACCCGACTAACAGTGGGTCCCATCTTTTACAAATCCTTATAAAATGGATATCTTGCGACTACCCGACATGAAGAAATCGCTGAGTCTCAAAAGGCTGAAGGAATATTTGGAAACTAAACGAGACCACGCGACACAAGGAGAACGCAAAGTCGGGAAGACAAATGGAATATTCATTCTGGGTAACGCGATGAGGCGACTTAACTTAAAACACATGCCTTAAGTGAATGAAAAAGTAACGCTGAAACATAAGGCATGACTTAAGGTTTCATTTCATCGTTTAACACTTGGATAGCCTTAGGGTTTTCAGGGTTTTTACCAATTTGAGCAAAGTTTAGACTTGAAAATCTGAATTTTGACATGGGTAAGGGCATGATGAATAAGAGACAGCTGAATTGAACACATCAGAACTCAGAGAGCAGGACAAGGAACCAGGGAAACAAGCAAAAACAGGAAATACAACCAATAGTATGTATGAAGAGAAGGTGATTGATAGAGATAGAGAAGTGTGGAAGTTATGAGCTTGATTGTCTGCTGGATGTAGATCACAGGATATTATTATTGTACTTCATTGGAAATGACCAAGCAAAGACTATTGGAATATAGATTTATAAATCCATTCCATCACAGACATGTGTTCCAAAACATTTCTACATACTCTCCTTATGCTCACAAGAGCTTACTCCTCATATTCAGAGTCCTCCTTGTCACTAAATAGTTAGCAATATCAAAATATTGTGGAATGTGAACATGTATGTAAAAGAGGTTCTCATTAGGAAAAGAGTCATCCATGATAGGTTCCTCTTCTCCATTGGTTAATCTTAAGAGAAAATTTGTAACTAAATTAGCTTTATTTGGCTTATCAATTATAGTGATATTAAATTATTGCAGAAGTAACAACCATTTAACCAATCTACCACTAACAATGGGATTATTTATGAGGTATATTATTTTTTGCATGGTCAATGTCTATAAATACTTGGTACCTTATGATATATTGTCTCGATTTATTGATAGCATAGACAGCTGCTAACATTTTATTCTAAGTGACAATATAATCAAGATTAGTAGCTTGAAGGTTTTTACTAATGTAGTAAATTTCATATTCAATGTTACCTTCTTGTTGTCCAAGAAATACCCCTACTGCATGATCATATGCATCAGTATGGATGTGGAAAGGGAGTGTCCAATTAGGTCCTTCAAGAATAGACCTATTTGGTCAACACATCTTTGAGCTTCAGAAATATTTCTTGATAATCATTAATCAAATCAGATTGTTCATCCTTGGTCAGAAAAGTCTACAAAGGTGCATCAATTTTATTGAAGTCCTTGATGAAGTGCCTATAATAACCAAAATGCCCTAAAAAATTTCTTAAATCTTTATGTTTAGATGGAATAAGCAGATTTTTTATGACTTAAATATTCACTGGGTCAACCTGTATGTCATGTTTAAAGATGTAGTGACCTATAACTACCCCATATTGCATCATAATATAGATTTTTTCATTTCTTAATGATAAATTATGTTCTTGACACTTTTCAATTTCCTTCTTCAAAATTTCTAGAGCTTCCTCATATGTATCACCATTTGTGGTGAAAGCATCCATATGTCTCCATGAAATCATGTGTAAGATCTGAAAAGTTACTAAGCACTACTTTTTGAAATGTTGCAAGGGCATTGAAAAGACAAAAAAGAAGTATTGAAAATGCATATGTCCCCCGAGGACAATTAAAAATTATATTATTCTAGTATTCTTTAGCTAGCTTGATTTGATTGTAACAACTAAACCCATCCAAAAGGAAAAATATTATTTATCAACAAGAGAACCTAATACCTCATTAATGAATGGAAAAGGAAATTGGTTCTTCCTTATTGCTAGGTTTATCTCTCTTTAATCTAATAAAACCCTCCATTTTCCTCCCTTTTTAGGAATAAGAACCAATTAGAAACCCATTAGCTATCTAAAATAGGATATATGAACCTTGCATTGAGAATTTTTTGTAGTTCGACCTTAACTATCTCTTTCACCATTGGATTCATTCACCTCTAAGGTTTTCTTAATTGTCTACAATCTACTTTAATATATATATTATGTGTCAATAGATTTGGATCACAACCCTTCATGTTTTTGTAATCTCATGAAAATGTTAATCTATGCTCCTACGGTAAACTTATTAACTGTTGCTGCTATTCTAGATTAAGCTTATTGTTAATGTTTTAAATACCTTCCTGGTGTAATTTCTTCTTGTGTAGTGAATATTAGTAGATGTAATATTTATGCACATGATTCTCTATTTAGATATATGTGGCAAAAGTGTATGCAACAATGCATAAGTTGAAAGGTAGTGCTCAATAGAATTTGCACGAAGCAGAGTATGCAATGGATAATAAGAGAAATCTAAATAGGCCAAGTCATCTGGGTACTGGCGATAGTCATTATGGATTATGTGGAAAATAAAATTATCTTTGTCTTCCAAGTTGAGCATGGGACTCATTTATATCATATTGAACATTGGCAATGAATCATCCTCTTCATCTCGTAAGTTATGCCAAATCGCTTTATCAACCTATTGATGTGGTTGAGTTCGGGGATATATGACAAGATTCTTGGTAGAATTACCCTTTGAGATTATCATCTATCCTAATATACATCCTATGAAAACATATTTTATTTCCAGCCATGGCCTCCCAAGAATGAGTGGGTATCCTCCTAGGTTAGCTTCGGGTTTTCATAACATGAAATTTGTTGGGTATTACCATGAATCAAGTGTTATGACTAGGCCTTCTATTATCCCTTCTATCTTAATTATAGAATTGTATGCTAATTGTAGAAAAATGGGAGTTGGCCTTAGGTTATGCAGCTATAATGTTTTCACAGTCTCTCTTTCCTTTAGATTAATTATCTAGTCCCAAGGTCAATCAAAGTATTAGGAATCAACATGCCATAAATGGTAACATTGATAATTGGACTTCCTAGATCATTGTATTTAGGAATAAAAATCATACCTAACATAATATCTACTAACTTTCTCATAACATGAATAGTTGCAGGATCCTTCCTTTCGAGATTGAGCCTCTTAATACACAATTTCTTAATGGTTTTAATATAGATAGGAACAAATTTGATGGCTTAAAATAAAGGAATTCGAATACTGACATTTTTCAATTATTCTAGAAATTAAATCTAAGCATAATGTCAACTTTTTTCTCAATTAACCTTGCAAAAAATGGTGGAGCATATTGGTCAGTAGGAAAGGTTGGTTTTCTTGAATGGTTTTGTCTACCCAAAAGACATTCCTCACAAGATGGAGGGTGTACTACTATTGAAACATCCTCCTCTTGAATTTTTGTAAGAAGAGGAGATGTTGGGGTAGTCAATGTCTTTCGAGTCTGTAAATACACATTATTAACATCGAGGACATAAAAAAGAAATTTTTGTATGTTATCGAGATATGCCTATTGATCAGGGCAATTATTGGGGTTGGGTGTAGTTTGAGAAATGATTTGAGTCAGCTTTGTAGGTGTAGATGGAGCATAGACATGATTTTGATTTCAATTGAGGCTGCTATTTATATCCTTGGTTTTGATTTCCCCAAATTTGATTACCTCTCCATTGAGGTTGTTGTCAATTCATGGAAAATTGTGGCCAATTGGCTTCTTCTTCTTTAGAAGAAATAAACCTTATGCTTCAAGTATTTTTCATGGTATCCCTCAATTAATTCCTTGCAAGGGTATATATGGCATCCCAAAGAACTTGGGAAATGTCTCCCTCACCCATCAAGTCTAACACATCCAAGAAATTCACATGAATTATCCTTATGAAAATAAGTTTGATGAACTCCTCCCCTAGATTATTATCTATGGAATTCTTAAGATTAAACAATAATCACTCCAAACAGTCCTCTAATGGTTTATTCTCCTCTTGATTCATTATGAAGATATCATCTTCACACAAGTGTCCTCCCCTATAATAGTCCTTGTATTTATTAAGGAATTTCATTTTGTGGTGATCTAGATTATCACTACATTTCTTCATAATCCCATAAACCATCTTACTAAATAATCCTTAAGAGTGGTAGGGAATAACTTTATATGGTGAGATTCTATGGTATAGTCATAATTTTGTCATAAGACATCAAACTTGAAGAGAAAGGTGTTTGGATCTTGAGTGGCTAGTCTATGAAAGGTGAGAAGGGTTGAAGGTGGTATGTTATTCATAGTTGCACCCCTTTCTTGATGAACTATATGTAAGTAAAATTTAGGGGTAGAATCATCATCACAATGTCCTCCTTCACTAGGTATCAAAGAATAAGAACTAGAGGAAGAGTGTGGAGAACCTATAGGTGATTGCATTTATGTTGGTACTATTTTTGTTAGTACTATTTTTTAAACATTCTATTGCACATGTGCATTACCCATGAATCTAGGAGAAATATTGACAAACCATAAAGAAACAATAATTGTAAGAAACAATCCTAGTAGAACTACAACTCTTATTCGATTGAAACATGTTTATCAAATCCACACTTCATCATCAGGAATAATAAAATAGTTTCCTATGAAATAAAAAATGGATACTCTAACAAGTCTTTAAGGTCTTCATAACTCATCAGGTCATCAAATTTACAGCCCCGTGAGGCTAATTCAATCTTGCACTTCCTATGGCTAAATGAATTTTAATAGTTAGAAGCTATAAGAACTGTGATAGTTCATCTTGACAAAGTGTTGTAAAAATTAGTTAGTAGACAGATAACCATATATACAACATCTAGTCATATTTTCATCACATTTAACTCCTTATATTGACATATAACTATTTTTAGACAAAATATATAAGTATGATAATGTAGCATAAAAGACTTTCAAAATACATCAAAACATAAAGTCTTTGGTGTCAAGGACATGACTTAAACAGTCAAAAGAGTCTAAGAAAGATGTATGCCTTCAAATAAACTTATCAAATAACTACTACTCGGAGTTCATTGTTAAAACTTATTCTTACTGTTTACCGATTAGCATTCTTTCATTTACCAAAAAACAATAAATTGCTTAGTGTATACCGATCAATCCAGATTAACTATGTGTAATGCAAAACACTAAAGTAATGACTCATAAACACATTGACACATGGATTTTTAATGTGCAAACCCTATTAAGGGAAAAACCACTTGGGACCGATAACCCAAAATTTTCACTCTTTTGAAGTGAGCTTGGTGAAGAGCCAACCCTGTTAAAGGTTACAAACACACTGTTAGGTGTGACCTTGTTAGAGGATTTAAATAGAATAGTTTTTCACTTGATATCAGGCATCTCTATGCTACCTTCTATGACTAAACCCTGATTTTTCAAATGGTATCTGACATCTCATGCTATCTTCATGATCAAACTTTTTGATACTCCTTGGGATGTATCTCAATATAGAAAGGATTGTTAAGTCCTGCTCGGTTAAGAGACTTTCTGAATCAATGATTAAAGTGAAACAGTAAATGATATGTTCACACATACAACTTATATTTGTAGATTTTTAGATCTATTGTAAGTTCATTATACCTTTTTGATCAATGTATCTTTTCAATACCTTTGCTCCACTTCTTTCTGCTCGGTGATGTTGTGTTTCTCTGTTGCTTGGTGTCCGCAGAAATCTTTAGCTCTTTCCTCAGCTTGATTGATCAGGACTGTATGAAGTTATTCTTCATCTGTTTCTCTTTAGCATCCTCTTTTTCTATTCACGCCCCTAATTCATAATGAATTAGATTGTCTCTTTATAGACATGATATCACCATTTCTCACTTCTTGATTTTCTTGTTCTTGGCGTGATCTGCAATCTTAGCCAATCTTGCTTTAAAGCTTTACTTCAATTTTATCCCGTAGATTTCACCATGAAAACTAGATAAAACAAATTTAAATATTTTACTTATCTCTGGCTTTAAATTGTCGATGAAAATAATGTTAACAACTAGTTAAGTCTATCTTTAGCTCTTTCTAGCTAAGTATTTTTTCGTTTATGAACTTCAGTTCCTTTCGGTGTTTTAACTCTTTGATAGCTTCGGTCAACACTTCATTTCTACTCGTGCTTCTCCATTGGGGTTGTTTGTCCATCAGGATTGTCTGTAATTCTAGCCGTTGGTAATGCTTGTGATTCTACTTGTCGGTAATGCTTGTTAGTTTTCTTGCTTGGGCATCATTGTGACTTTGCTCTCGGGTTTCTCTGTCCGTCGGTGTTTTTAGTCACTTAGTGAATGCTGAATTTTTATGCATTATTGAAAGCATAATATTCATCTCTCTGATTCTCTAAAGTATTTTGACACTTTGTATATAACTGATCAGATTATGTCAAGTTGAAATCAATGACAATACAATCCATTAACTGATTTAATGTCTTGCATTATCTTTCTGCATTTCGGTGATCAACTTAATATCTTCAAACATTCATTCAGTTATATGTCATCACTGATTATGTTGTGGGAGCTATTTTGGGGTAGAAAGAGGATGTTTTTGAGCATGCAATCTATTTTATCAACAAAAATTTGCAGGGACCTTAGCTAAACTACATAATCACAGAGAAAGAACTCCTGGATGTCATTTATGCCCTCAACAAAATTTTCCACTACATTATTGGATACCAAATCTATGTGCACACTGACCATGCAACCATTAAGTATTTGAATAAAAAACCTTCCATCACAGGGAGGAAGAATTTGATAGCACAATAGTTGATAAACCAGGGCAAGCTAATGTAGTTGTTGATTTCCTGTCACTGTTGCAGAATGTTGATGATTCTGAAGTCATTGATGATAGTTCTCCTAATGATCACTTCTCCATATCACCCAGCACACCCTGGAATGCTAATATTTCCAATTAATTACCCTCTCACAAGGTACCTCCACACTTCTCATCAAAGGAAAAGAGGCTTCTCATAGAGAAAACTTTCAATTTCTCTTGGATTACAAACTGCCTATTTTATACTGGACATGATCAGATTATGAGAAGATGTGTGAGGGAGGATGAGACCTATGACATCATTCATTATTTCCATGAGTGGAGGACACTTTTCAAATAAAAGGACAACAATGAAAGTGTTAACCACTGGTTACTACTGGCCAACCTTACATAAAGATGCAACAAACTACACTAGAAAGTATTACAAATGCCAAAGAATGGAAGACCTACAAAGTTTGATGAAGTGCCTATCTTTCCTCAAGTGGAAATTACTCCATTTGATAAATGAGGATTGGATTATGTGGGACTAATCAACCCTACATCCAATGATAATCCCTACATCCTAGTTTGCATAGATTATGTGACTAAGTGGGTGGAGGTCTGAGAAATGAAACATGCAAGGGACAATAAGGTTGTTGAGTTCCTATATGAGGAGATTTTCACACAATATAGTGTTCTAAGAGAGCTGGTCACCAATCAAGGAGCGCAGTTGAAGCAGTCAAGCTCAAAGGATCCAATAAAGGACTATCCAAAGTTGTAGCCAACAATAAGAACAACAACAGAAACCACAACAAAGTAGGATATACAAAATATCAACTTATATTATCTCTAAAATTCAATTACATGTAACATGTTGGGCTATAAGGCCTTCTTGGTTATTGCCAAATACAATGAAATCACACTAAGATCTAACACAAATATCTTCTGCAAGCTTCAGATCACCACCTTAACTAGTCCAAACCTGTAATAGACAACAATCTAGTAGGAAAACTCAAGACAAATCTAAACTTGTGCTCTCAAGACACCAAGAAATCTTCTTGTTTCATAAGCCAACAAGATACTATCCCTCCAAGGTATCTTCCACCAAATTTATATCCGCAGACCTTTTACATCAACTCTTCTACTACTTCCCTCTCTGCTTCCTCTACTCTACCCAAACCCTCTTTTTATACAACAAAACCACAAGTTAGTTTACAAATAAAATAAATCAACAATACACAAGTCATCATCAAGAACACAACACCCAATGTTTTCTCCAACAATCAACCTCCAACAGTCATTAAATCCACTTAGGAGAAAGAAACAATCTAGATTTAGGTCCTCACACCTCCAATGGTCAACCCAAATGTTGAGGAACGTGACCCAAATTAAATGCATAAGTCATCCCACAGATCCAACCAAATAAAAAATAGTCAATGAGATAGACCACTAAGCAACATCAACCAACTCAATGAAATAGACTGAGCAAAAAATACCCACTCGATGAAGCAACCGAGAAAAACAACAACAAGCACTGAAACTCGTCAGTGAAACCAAACCAATGCCAATGACTGAGTCCCATTGGTGAAGAAGAACCAACACAAGTAACTAAGTCTGTTAGTGAGCCAACACCTCCAACTGAGCACCCACCACAGTTACCAAGAATCTTATCGAGAGCCTCAAACCAATTACTGAGTAGTCTACCAAGCTCAACAAACATAACCTTTGAATTGCCAAAGGATCATCAAGAACCGAAGATGCCCCTGGATCAAAAACCCAGGGTATCAAAAGAAGGGTGTCCCACACTTAGACTCTTGAAGAAAATCAGAAATATACCACCTCATCTTTACCATCCGTCTCCACATCCTCAAGTTTAAGAACAACACCTTCCACACTAGCACATCCTACCTTTTCTAATCTTATCTGCATGAGCTCTTCTCAAAAATAGACCAGTGACCAAATCTACTAGCATACCCAAGCACAAGATCTGCAAACCCTTCATACTACTCATCACTCAAACCATACATCTGATCACACTCAACAATTCATTCATCAACATCAAAGATGTCATGAACTTCATTCATTCCACCTCCTTTGTCCCTTAGCGAGTCATCCAACTTCATCACCAAAAAATTCATCCTCAAACAACTATCTCTATTAAGGAAACTCATTTCCTCCTTCCATACAAGCACACTCAATCGAACCAAGTCAGTCTACAACTCTCCAACATTAATATCATCAACAAACTCATCAAAGCAATCAAGCTTATCAACAAGCATTAGAACAAGATGTCCACCATCTTTACTAATCTTATACACAACCTCATACAGATAAAAAAAACAATTAGCATCAATTCCCTTACCACCATTCTCATTAAAACCCTTAGGAAAAGGTAACTCTTCTTCATCAACAATTTCATCATAAACAACAAGATGCTCTATAATTTCCATATCAGATCCATCCATATGAGTATGAAAACTAACCACCTCTACAACATAGACAAAATTTTTCTCTCTCCTCCTTCGAACAAGTCTTTGCACCAGCCAAACAAGCCTCGGTCTAATTGTAAAATGCCAACAAACATCACATACTCTCAGCTCCTCAAACATATTAGCAAAATCCTCAAGCTTTCTCTCAAGTTTACATACGATCTTCTCCTCCACCATGTGAAAATTTTCCATCAGCAAAGCTATCAGATTCTCTGCTCAAATTTTAACAACAGTAACACATCCAAGGTTATGTTGTAATCCAACAACAAAAACTCTGACATCCTTCATGAATTGATTCCTGAACTTCTTCATCTCACCACAGATCTCATCTAGAAAATCCTCAACAATCTGATCAACCATCCTAGGGTTTAGTATCCAAGTAGGCATCTCCAAAACCCTAAGGCAACCAACCCAAGTTTCTAAAAAGACAAAATCTACAAGTAGCAATTAATCTCCTTTCTGGCCACCTTGTGTAAATACTTCACTGATGTAAGTTAGATCCACTCTCTGCCACCTCACAACAATCCAATAGGAACAACACAAGTCCATAATTCAAATATGAAATTGTCACAACATGATCCAACCACACTCTAATACCACTTGATGCAATCAAGCTCAGAGGATCCAGTAAAGGACTATCCAAACTTGCGACCAACAACAAGAACAACAACTAAAACCACAACAAAATAGGATATATAGAATATCAACTTATATTATCTCTGAAAATCAATTACATGTAACATGTTGGGTTATAAGGCCTTCCCGGTTATGGCCAAATATAATGAAATCACACTAAGATCTAACACAGAGATCTTTTGCAAGCTTTAGATCACCCCTTAACTAGCCCAGACCTGTAATAGACAACAATCTGGTAATAAAACTCAATACAAATCTAAACTTGTGCTCATAAGCCACAAAGAAATCTTCTTGTTTCCTAAGCAAACAAGCTACTAGCCCTCCAAGGTATCTTCCACAAAATTTAGATGCATAGACCTTTTACATTAACTCTTCCACTAATTCCCTCTCTACTTCCTTTACTCTACCCAAGCCCTCTTTTTATACAACACAACCACAATTTGGCTTGCAATGATCATTAAATCCACTTAGGAGAAAGAAACAATCTAGATTTAGGTCCTCACATCTTGAATGGTCTACCCAAATCTTGAGGAACACGACTCAAATTAAATGCATAGGTCGGCCAACATATCCAACCAAATAGAACACAGTCAGTGAGACAGACCATCGAGAAACAACAACCAATTTGGTGAAACAGATCAAGAAACAAATACTCACTCGATGAAGCAACCGAGAAAAACAACAATGGGTATTAAAACCCTTTGGTGAAACCTAACCAATGCCAGCGACCGAGTCCCATCGACAAAGCAAAACCAACACAAGTAATCAAGTTCATCAGTGAGCCAACACCTCCAACTAAGAATCCACCACCATTACCAAGTAGCTTACCGAGAGCCTCCAACCAATTACTGAGTAGTCTACCGAGCTCCAACAAACATAACCTTTGAATTGCTAAAGGATCATCGAGAACCCAAGATGACCTTGCATGAGCAGTTCACCTCAACTCTAATCATTGCATTGATGAATGAGTATAAAATTCAGCACCAAATTTCCAACCCATACCATCCCCAGGATAATGACCAAGCATAGATCACCAACAGATATATTGAGGCCATCTTGATAAAAATAGTCCAGATACATAGGAAAGATTGGAGCAACAAGATTCAAGAAGTTCTTTGGGCATATAGGACAACCTGGAAAACAACAACATGATTCACACCTTTTGAATAGGTGTATGGGAAGTCTTCCATGATGCCTATAGAGTTTGAGCACCAGCCACTACACACAAAACTAGAGTTAAACATGGATCTTCCTATAGCTCAACGAGAATGGCTCCTGCAGCTCAATACTCTAGATAAGATGCAAAAGACAACATTACAAAAAACAGAGATAGTCAAGTTAAAGTGAAATAAATGGAATGATTCACACATATAGAGCAAATGGTTTTCTCCTGGTGACTGGGATCTACTCTACGATTCACAAATTTAGGAAACACAAGGTAAGCTAACCTCTTGTTGGCTTGAGCCTTATGAAATAGAAAAAGTTATTGAGAATGGCGTAGTTCAATTATCCACAATTGACCATGTGCATTTCAAGCTAATGGTAAATGGGCATAGACTTTGTCTGTACCATAAACCAACCACAAAGGTCAAGTTCCTAAAATAATTTGAAGTACTCCTACAACTGAAGTACCTCCTGCAGCTGAGCAATATACCCTTTCGCTCTATTCTCTCTAATCCTCTTATGTCATATAGTTCCTAATAAAGTTTCCTTTTCTCAAGGAAATCCATCATTTTCTGCAATAAACTCATTCCATTTCACTTCACCTCATGTTTCTTCCATGTCACTCATATTTCCATGTCATTATTTCTTCAAAGATCTACCTTTCTCAACATATGTCAACAAATCTTTCTAAATTTGGGCATTCACTGGTAAATCACTTCCAGGTACATATACACATTTATTATTTAATAAGCTTACTTATTCTTACATAATCACAGTTAATTCTTATTTAATAAATAACAATCATTCCAAAGTCACTGTCCTTTTAAACAACATGCGTGGACACCTGCCAACTTTTTCATAGGGGACAGGGCTGTTAAAAACGTATCCTCATTAATTATTTTTTCTTTTCTCTGCCATTAACATTTGAAACACTGTCCTTTATCATCATACTTCCGCAACCATTTTTCTGGCCATTCTTGTGATTTGACAACCCTGCGTGAGAAGTTATCTTTTCCAACCTTGTTTAAAAACCCCATCTCTAACAAGCTCCACCAAAATTTTGAAATCACCTAGCAAGAAATATGTGAATATGAACTTCAAAAATTTTAGAGCATAAAATTCTAAGCCTTAACAGTGGAAGAATTCAGAATAGTTGGTATTTGTCAGAGAAAAATTTGGAGAGTGGTATATTTTGAAAGCAGTCATCATTGGCAGGGTTTTTAATTTCTTAGAATGGGAGGACATCCTATACAAAATGAACCAATCAACCACTCCTCCTTGTTTCAAGACCATACAAGTGTTCAGACGTTCAACAATATTGGGTGGTTGCCATATTTTCTTTGGTTGAATGGTTATGATGAGGAAATATCACTCGCATTTCCTAGAACTTTAAATAATGGTGAAGTCCAAGTAAAGGGCCTGAGGGTAGATGCTTCAGAGGAAAGAATTTATGAGGTTTCATGGCTTCCTACTATAGGTGAAGCATTTCCTCATGGACATGATGCACGGTCAGCACAAGCTGAGTTCACCATTCTATCTGACCAGAGGCTTGAGGTAGACAAGCAAGGAGCAAAAATATTGTCTCTACCTGGAATATATCCACAACTTTTAGTCCACGTTATTAGTTATTTGACTTGTGAGGGACTTTTTTCATTCTTACATGTAGTGTATTTCAAATCGCCCAGGTATTTACGATATATGCGAACTATGAATGTTCTAAATTTTCTTTATTCCATGCTAAATTTGAGTTCAAAGGAGGTTAAGAAAGGACAACAACATGTCATAACCCATCATGGTTTGATTAAATTACTAGTGGAAAGGTCCTTAAGGGATGTGTCCCCCATGACCTGGGAAGAATTTGTTCTTGCCCAAGAAGTGCAATTAATAAATGAAGTACCTGACCAGGGGGTTAACGAGGAAAAAAATGTTCCAAAAGAAAATTCCACTCTAGTATAAGTGTCGTATACCTCTAACCCTTCCCCTAAGAAAGCAAGTTGGGAAACCAGGGCATCTAAAAATCCAAACCCTAATGCTAAAGTAATTGAGCACGAGATACCTGCAGCATCATAAGATCCTACGGTAGCTCCGAATAGTAATAAAAAAGACAAAGGCAAGGGAAAAATGACTGAGGAAATATCTTGGAAGGAGACAATGGTCGCTCTTGAACCCACTTTGAGGAGTTCCAAAAGGAGAAAACCTAATGTTGACAGCTCTCCATCTCCTGCAACTGTGGTATCAGATGACACTTTCCCTGCTACTTTCAAGTCTCCTACAACCACTTCTTCCATGAGGACAAGTACCCCAAAGAAATGAACTGCAACCACTACAAGGACTCCTCCAAGAAGAAGTGTTCAACTTCATATCTGAGGAGCGCTAACACCTGATGCAGTTCCCAAAGCCATGCATACAGATGTACCAGAAAGTTCCATGGAAGAGCCACTAACAGATGAGCCCCAAGAAAATATTAGCAACCCACCTTGGGAATTCCAAGACATAAGGGGGAAGGATCATGCTGCTGCATTGTTTGAGGAAGCCATTAATCAACAAAAGGAGAATGATAATCAACCCCTATTTCAAGAGGGTAGTCAAGGGAAAAATGTTCAATTTACTGCAACTAAACAATTGATAGATAAGAGTACCTCATTGCAAATTATATTATGGAAACCTTTGTCTATGAATGAGCCAACTTGGGATGTGGTAGGGAATAGAGAAGCAGATAAAAATGAAGGGTAGAGTCCAAAAACTGACCAAAGAAAGGTAAATTTTCAATCTCTATCTCTAGATTTTTATAAGCAAATGCAATATGAAAAATCTGTGAGAGATAGAGAGGGATAAATTAAGGAAACAAATAGATAGGCAGGAGTAGGAAGTACAAGATTTACAACACTGACTAGATTCAGTAGTAGACTTGATTCCCCAGATAATGGAATGTAGACCACCCCCAAGGGTATATGCAATATGTCTGGAGGCACAATACCTTATGTTTAAATTGATGAGAATAGTCTGAGACCTCAACCCAAGCATAGCCTCACCGCAAGAATTTGTGGCTACTTATGAGAGGGCACCTGACTCTATTAGGAATCTACTCTATGAATTATACTTGCGCAACTATGTTGTTCCTTCTATTACTGATTGCAATCCATTACTGTTTATTAGAGATGTGCATTTTCTAGCTCTAATATCATGGGTGAGAAACAAAACCTATTAAGGAGGGCAGTTAAAGAAATATAGGGAAAAAGAGTAGGCAACCAAGCTGCCCCTCTGATCTAAAAATGGTAAACCCAAAAGAATGTATTATGATTGGCTAGAAATAGCCAATGGGTTTCATCAGTCAGAATACAAAGAGCAAATATTAGGTCATAGGAAACAAGTTTATAAAGATTTTGAAGAACTTCCCTACCATGAGGGAAAAAGGGCATCAAAGGGCCTTATACAGAGATGGAGAAGATTGAAAATGGCACTAAGGAAGAATGAACCACACAACCTAATCAATTTTAGAGATTCCATGCAAAGGGTTCACTGGTATATCCACCTAGGCAGACAAATCAGGCCAGAGTTATGGCTTCCTCTTACCTTCTATCCTCCTCTTCTCATGTGGCCAATATACAGTTGCATAGACAATGAAGTGAATGAGAAGTTGGAGGCTTGTTGAAAGAGAAAGCTTGAGCACACAAATGGTTTCTATTGGCACTATGATAGCACCAGTGGAGGTGAAACAACCATAGGAGATTCCAGAATGCTCGCCTGGATTCACAATGTGATAGTGCTTAAGGACTGAAACTAGCTTTCGTAGGGGGCAATGATAAGGCATATTTATGCCACTTTTTCAATCCCTAGGATAGTTTTCCATGTCATGTTTTCTAGTTTCACTATACTTTGCTTCAAACTAATATGTTATTTTCATGATATTAAGTGGCATGCAACCATGAAGACATCTGATATGTTTTTAAGACTTTGACATACATACCTATCCATAAATGCTATATTAAATATGATTATGTTGCGGTTATGTTTTTATAGGTAGTTAGCTGATTGAATGGAAATGTATATATGCATGTTTGGATTTATTTTATCTTTTATGTCTTTATTATAACACCTTGGTGCATATAATTGTTAGTAAAGTAGGATAACCAGGTAAACATGCCCATGCGCTGGACAATCATACTCTGTCTTGCAGCAAGCCGATCGAAGAAGGAGTTAATACAACTAAGGTTATGGTTGTGAGAAGATGAAGATGACAACAGATAGACAAAGAATAGGTCAATAATTTATTTTTTTCTTTAGAAAATCTAGGAAATAGTGAGAGGCTAGATCTATTCTTCTTTCTTGTTGCGATGGTTCCTTTCCTACTTTTCTAGATAATCTCTTTCCTTCTTTCTAGATGTGTAATAAAGTCTCCGTTTGTTTTATGGTGTGAGTAGTTAGCTGTTAGATGTCTTTTCCTTTAAATAAAGCCCCACTCCTATGTGAGAAGGAGGTCATCATTAGTTTCTCAGAAGATATAGTTTCCATTTCATTACTTTCTATCTTTCATGAATACAATTTTACTTTGTTCTTGAATCAATGATAATGAAGTGTTGAAAGTTAATATTGTGTAATTGAGTTTTGGATACTCATCCAAGGGGTCACACTTGGTGAGGAATCCACATTAGATAGCTTCATTCCTATAGTTTTTGTTCTTGCATCTTGTTGTTTCAATTTTAGTGTTGAAACTATTCTTGCAGCCAAAGCCACAGGTTAGCTATTGCTTCCTACAACTAAAGTGGCAGAACAATTAAAACATCATGGTTTGGAGTTTCAAGATTTTCATTATTCAAGCTTTAATATTTATTCATTCATCTTTCAAGCATTTTGTTTCCTGCAGCCATAGACTAGCTTTCATTTTAAGCATTTTGTTTCTTGCAACAATAGTGTGGTCTAAATCAATTCTCGGTGCATATATTTTGCTGGCCCATTTGAAGTAGCACGTCCCTAGGTTTATAATTAAATGAGTTTTTATGATAAGGAGGATAGCTTCTTACTAGGATGCCCAATCCCCAAGTCCTAGCAATAAGCCTAGTTTATGATCCCTTTCTAAAACTGATCACTTTGGCTCTTTGATGAACATGCTAGTGATCTTCCCTTGCTCTTCACCCACTGTTTTTTTTCTCAAGCGGTAATCACTCCTCACTTGAGAGAAAATAGAAAACATTATCTTAATAATTTCATCATCAGAAGGTCTTCTCAAAGATGCCAAGTCTTTACTTTGTTCAACATTGCAAAAATCACCATCAACATTGGACTTACCATTAGATAACACTTGTTGCCAATAAGGCCCAATATCATACCCATGATCATTATCATCACGGTCCCGAGAATCAGCATCAGAAACATCATCTATTTCTTCAAAATAGGAATTAGTCATCAAATAATCATTATCATTATCTGAAACTATCCTATCTTCTTGTTCAGCTCGTGCTTGTCCCTCAACAACAAACCATTGTGCAATAGCACAATAATAAGGTGAATGGAAAGAAATACACCAAGGAGTATCCTCATTTATATTTATAGTGTTCTTCTACAAAGGGTTGGGCATTTCATGAACTTGTTTATTCTTTTGTGGCTGTTAAAATGGTTTCCCATCCTTCCCTTGTGTGTTATATTATGGGTAATTGTGCAATCTTGGTGTGTATGAGGAAATCTTCTATCTGTTGGGAGCAAGCTCAAAGATGAAAAGTTAGTGGGTTAGCACATAAAATTCATGAAAGAAGCAAAAAACCAAACAAGACTTCAACATAACATCGGATTGAGATAGAAACAAGTAAATTGCACCCTATTCTAATTATTTTATTTGCTCTTTTTGGATGAATGTGGGTGTGCTCTCTCAAACACACAAGTGAAGTGCATCCCCAATGCAATGCAAATTTAGAACAATGAAGAAAGATTCAAGAGCTAGTATGAAGAACTAGTCTCAAATGTTCTTCAAGATGATAGATCAAACTATGAAATGATATGCATATGCAAGAAACTATGATTCATTTACCAAATTCAATCCTAGCATGTGATTTATATGTGAATTAAACAAGAAACTATAAGCATGAAAACTAGCTATGAAATTCTAAAACAATTCTAGCATGATAACAATGCAAATTGAGAGATGAAAAATGAAGAGGAGAAGGCCTCTATTTATAGAATTTTGGGAGAGAAGAGGAGGGCTCGGATGAGGTGGCATATATGTGGCATCCACATAAGAGCCACATAAGGGACACATAGGCTTGAAGGGATGGCTAAATTTGAGTCAAACTTGGCATTAAATGTTGAGTGGCTCAAGATTTCCAAGAGGGAGAAAAACTTGTAAGAGGAATTTAAGAGGAATGGGTGACCTTTTTGGAGAGAATTTCCCCACGTGGGTGAGCATTCCATTAGCCTTAAAAAGGTTAGGAATCACCCTTTTAAGTATGATTAAATGACAGTTAGGTAGGGAATCATGCTTAGGAAGTGAGGTGATGGGAGTAGAGTAGGACTAGGGTAGGCTTAGGGTAGGTCTCTAGGTTGGATTAATAGGCTCCTACCTAGGGTTTAGATTATAATTCAAATTAGATTTGAATAAATCATAGTTTAGAAGAATTAGGAATATGGAGGGATTTTAATAAATATAAATTTATTAAAAAGGGGATTTTGTGAGGTAAATGTATTTTAAATAAAATACATTGGAATAGTATTTGATCATTGATAAATACCAACTATGAAAATATTTAATTAATTTAAATAGTTAGAAGAGAAAGGGAAATTAATATTAATATTTTTGGACGTCTACACTTGGTTGCCTACCAAAATTGTTGAATGGAGGTTTGTCTTATCCAAAACATTTTTCATTCTTTACAATACTGGTCTTTAAATATTTTAAAGCACTCAACACTTTATCAAATTTATCATCCTCTTTTGATTTTAATCCAGCAAGCTTGTCTAGTTCTTTCCTATTTCCTTTGTTGAAAACTTTAGGATCTTCCCTTCTCCCAAGCTCACTTGAAGCTCTTCTATTGATCTCAATATTAATAGCCATCCTAAAGGCATTGCTTAGAGTATACGAGTCTTTGTCTCATAGTAAATACTCCGTCTTAGCATCAAATGCATTAAAAAATGTTGCCAAGCATACATTTTCTTCTAATCTTAATTGTTGAAAGCCCAAAAGCCTGAAAGTGCTAAGTCCTTTTAGACTTTCACACTTTCACACTTTTGGACTGACGAGGTCACCCGACCTCCAAAAACCTGAAAGCCTAAAAGTGCAGAAGCTTGGGATGACACCTTTTAGTGTTTCGGCCTCTGAAACATCAAAAGGAGTGAGTGTTTCCTTTTTCAGGGTTTCAGACGCCAAAATCCTAAAAGAGATGATGTCACGTCACCCACGGGCTATAAAAGCGACATCGCACATCTTTTTTCTCACTTTTCTTCCTCATGTCTGAGTGTTTTTTCCTCCTTGCTACTCTGTCTCCTTGCGTGGATTTCTTGTGCTTCGTGGCGGTAGATCTACCCCTTCTCTTTGTAACCCCTAATAGGTTGGTGTCTTCTCCACCTTTTCTCTTCATCTTCCTTTCATTTATTTATTTATTTATTTTGCGCTCTCTCTTTTCCTTCTTCTTGTCATTCAAGTCGTCGGTCTTCATGTTTTTCCTCTCTCCCTAATTCTCCTAGGTCACCACGTCCTTAGCTATAGGATTGGTGACCTTTCTTTTTTTGTTTCCATTTGTTTCTTAGTTTTTTTAAAAGTTTTTAGGGTTTTTTCCTCTCTCGACAGTTACAGGTTTTCGGCCTCCAAAAGGCCAAAAATGAGCCCCAAGCGTCAGATCTAAAGCACAAAATCACTAAGTGCAACTCTTCAAACTTTAGAATTCCAGACTTGTGGCATTTTGTAGATCCCAACATCCTGACATCTGATACACTGTAAACAAGGTTGCCACCCAAATTTTTGGCCTTTCCCACTACGCAACCCCGAAAGGGCATCATTCAAACAACCTTTGGCCTTTCACACTCCAAGGCACTTTTGGCCTTTCACACTCCAAATTTTCTTTTTGCCTTCACACGTTGAAAGTTCGAAAGGGCATCCTGCATATGAGCCTTCTAGCAGTTTTTGGCCTTTTGCACCGCAACCTTGTTTTTGGTGTCTGCAATTTTGAATGGCCAAAAGATCTACCAAGTTTCATTTTTGACTAATTTGGCCACTCCTACTAGTCGTTAGAGTTGTATTTTTTCTTTGCATTGTTCTTTAGTAGTTTTTTTAATAAATGTTGATGTTTGCATGTTTTTCTTATAGGAATGCCAAAAAAGAGCATCGAATCACCAATGAAGTACCTTTTCAAGGGGTACCACGTGCCATCCAAGATTGGGAACCACCACCAAGATATCACCCACATAGACATAGGCAGTGTAGATTGGAATGAATTCTTGTTCAACTCCTCCAAGCCTACCGGAAGGTCATTAGATTGTTCCACCTTGGTCCTATCTGGTTTGGTGAACACAACTGCACACCTAGTATCAGTTCTATCCTCAGAACTGATCATGAACTTAGCGCACCATTACATACCTGATGAGAGGGTGGTTGAAAAAAGAGAGGGAGATGTGGTCTTGGATATTAGACCAGATAATATTGAAGATGTCTACCATTTCCAAAAGGGGGTCGATCGGTTCTACAACTTCTCCATTAGCAAAGGCCTAAAATGGTTTACAGAACACACTCTGGATATGTACGACATTGCCAATCAAAAATATTTGATTCAATCCTTGACCAAGAATAAACTTGAGAGGATAGAAATGAGGAGAGGATACCTCAAAGATGATGTCCTATCAATCATTACAATGCCGAGCCAAATGTATGGACTACCTTACTCCATCTAGCTTGAAAATTGGATGATCCTGCTGATTGAGAGAATCAAAGGGCGAAAGGCTAGGTTCAACTGGGAAACCATTCTAAGTGAAAACTTAGATGAGAAACTGATCTCAGTAAAGCATAATCCAAAAATTTATATGACCTCATACATTGTATACTTTCTAGCCGCAAGGGTAGAATACTAGGCACTCATAAAACATGGGGCTTTCAACCAACCAAATGCATGGCCTTTCACAGTCTATCCACAGTTGCAAAGGAAAGAAAAGATGGAGTAAAATAGCATAGACTATAGGATAGTAAAAGAAGATTTCATCTTCACAATCACCCATTCAATAGAGGGTGATTATGCCAAAAGATTATCAGAAGAGGCTGCCACCAAGGTTAGGGCAATAAGGGCTTTCTACTTACAGTTTAGGACATTCACTTACATCAGAGTAGCAGGATCCACTCTCAGCCACAAGAAGCTACCCATATACCCTTCTGATTGGGTAATCATCATAGAAATGGCTAGACAGCTCATAGATGCATATGAGCACATAAAGCATAAGAAGAAGTACTGTTGGGATTTCCCCATATCAATAGGCCTGTATACCCTGCAGGATACGAAGATATGCAAGTCTGTGGCATTTTAATGTGATGAGTACCCACACAAATTGTATGCACATATCAGGACCAGGTTTGACCCCATAGGCACCTACAACCACATTATGGGTAAACACTACATTCACGAGCCACATATAGAAGATCATTAGATCAATTGCATGGATGATTATGAGGTTAGGATAAGGGACTATTGCAAGATGAATTTAACATTGGTAGAGGTGGCCCTAGAGATCAAAATTCCTCCAAATTCTTGGGACAAAGATACATAAGATGTGTTAGATCCTTTGTACAACAAAGACAAGATACACACCAGGCTGATTCTAAATGCCGAAGTAGATAAAGGTGAAATTGATAGCATTGATTTCAAGGTGAGACACATTATTAGGGTAACCAAGTTGTGGATCAAGAAACCATTCCCAATGGATCCTATTCCCATGAAGCCACACATGAACCCGCCAACAAAATGAGATAGAAAACATGGAGAAAATACCATAGTGCCTCTATTCAAGAAAGCCCCACTACAGAATCCAAGAACAATACATGGTCATGAGCTTCCAGTTGTATATGGTTCTAATCCCAAGCATAAGCCACCAAGGACTAATATTACTAGGAGTATAACACCACCCACTCACCAATCAAAGGTAACAAAAGGGGAACTTCCCACTACCTCCAATCAGTACCCTATTATAATAATGCCACGGGAGGGAGAAGAAAAGTATATAAGAGGAAGAGAGAATCCACTTCTCCACAATTAGAACCCCGCAAGAGGAACTAGAAGATGAAGAAAATGAGGAGGACGATATACCTCTGGTTAAAAGGAAAAGGTCTAGGAAAACTACGTTAAGAGAAAAGGGTCCCGATGAAGGCACACCTACCAGTGAAGGAACAAAGATACAAGAAGAACAAGAAAATCCTCTGGATGTCCTTGGTTCAGATGAGTTTATGATGTCTGACTTTGAGAACCTTGAAGGTTTCAAAGACCAAGGAAATGATTCATTTCATTCAAAAAAAAAAGTTAGCATATGAGGACAGGTGCCGGTAAACCCTCAGGTTATTCTCACTCCACCTCTGACTCAGTTTACAAATCCCACAATGAATGTACCACTCACATGGATGGACATAGGCACAAACAAGGAGATAGGAACCCAAGGTGTATCGACATCCTCTATTTCCCAGGTCTTAGACACTACTCTAGAGAAGTCACCCAAGGATGTTGGAGAGGATAAGAAAATAGAAAAGGATGTAGCTCCTACTTCACACCTTCTCTTCCAACTCCTAATCCCACTCCTTCGCCTTCTCTTCCAACTCCTTCTCCCACTCTTCCAACTCCTACCCCCACTCCTCCACCTTCTCTTCCAACTCCTTCTCCCACTCCTCTGTCTTCTCTTCCAAATTATTCTCCCACTCCTCCACCTTCTCTACAAGCTCCTACTCCACCACATTCAATTCCACTATCTTTCTCCAACCCGACTCCCCAAGTGCCGTTGAATACGAGAACAATGCCTCCTCTTCAGACAACACTAGAGTTAATAACATGTCTTAGGGCTGAAATATTAGCTAGCTCCTTAGAGGATGAAGATAGAACACAAGACAAGGAGAAAGATGCCACAAAAGAAGAGGGAAAACATAATGATGAGGGGAAGGAAGAAGATGAGGAGGAGGAAGAAGAAGAAGAAGACAATGAAGAAGAGAAAGGAGATGAAGAAGTATAAATAAAAGAGGAGAGGGTAACCCAAGATGAACAAGGCCTTTTCCTAGAATTACATATTCCCCTCATGAGCCCGTCACCACCTTTACTAAACCAACTTGGTTTACTAAAGAAATTCAACCCATGAAGAGGGTATATATAGAAGAAGAAGAAGAATAGACAAACATGTCCTTCCTAGGCCAAGCCTTCCATCAAGCTGAATCCAGTATGCCAGCAAGGACCATATCCTATGTCACCTAGGACACAAAGGGCTACTAGAAAGCACAGGTAGCAGTTCCCACCATGGGCGTTACCTAGGAACAGGTAACCCTAGAAGACTACACTTTTGAAGAGGTTGATTTGGGGGAGCCTACAAGGGAAGGCACTAAAACTGTGGTAGCTCTGGGACTCAAACATGCTTTGGGTTTCATGGAAAAGGATGAAGAGAAAATCAAATAAATTTAGGAAAATGAGGCTCTAAATAAATTCATTCACAAGATGGTGGGTCCCATTGACCCAAATTTCCTGGAAGCCTCATTACAGGTCGTCCCGAGAAGAAAATTCCTCTGGAATCACCGAAAGGAAGCACTCATTCTTTCCTACAAGCATGCACTGACTGGAAGGATGATTTTGAACAGTTCAAAGAAGGGATTATTAAGGCAATTTTCAGGCCATTCAGAGTTATCCTTGTAGACGTCACCAAATTGGTGAATATGATGGAAAGTGACATGGGATTATAATTCAAACTAACAAGATGGTAGGCTGCGCTACGAGACCTAAAGATAATAAGGAAGCAACACTTACAAATTTTGGTAAAGGTGTATGAAGGTGCAGAGTTAGAAAATTTTGGCACATGGATCAAGAGTATAGTCAAAACAGATAAGGTCTATGAGAAGTACTTAAACCACATACTCCAGAGGCACGAGAGAGTCCTGATGTGGGTAGAACATATAGAAAATATCTTCATAGGTAGTGACTTGGAATTGTACAAGGATGAAGAAAATTAGATTATATGGCTAAACAAAGAGAACATACAATAATTCAAGGGCATCCTAGCTGGGGTCACCATGAAATAATATCTTCATCAACTTTGTACTTCAAATAAGATATGCAGAGAATGGCAGGACATGAGGAAGAAATAAAGTTTTTCACTTCTGAGTTGACTACCTTTAGGGAGAAGCATGAACAACGCCTCAGTGAAGTGCAAGAGAAAGATGTAGAAAATGAGGAGGTGCAAGAAATAGTGCAAAGGCTATGGGAAACTCATCTAGAAATACTCCTATAGTAACTGCCAACTAGGGACTTAGCCAAATTTTGGAATAGATAATTTTCCATACTTAGCCATTTTGCGAAGGCTATTTTTTTGATCTTTTGGCCTCCGAAAGTCCAAAATTTTTGAGGACCCAAAATTTCATTTTCCATACTTAGTGAATTTTTCCACTATCAAATTTTAGAGCAAATGTCGAGGTCAAATTCTGGGCGATTCCAGCTTGAGAGTTTTTTGCATGAAAGTAGAGTTTCAGATCAGATTGATCAACAAATGAGGTTCATTCTTTCATGACTAAAGGTCTTCTATCAGTCTTCACCACATAGGGAACTCCAGATGAAGATTCCAAGGGATTACTCAAATATTAAAAGGAAGACTTCAGTTAGAAATGGTGGAGCTCCAGTTCCTTTTCCTCTTCTTTCTCAGTGAGTTTGACCCTAAATTCATGGGCAAACTGAATGTAAACAGATCAAAGATCCATGAAAACTATTTAGCATCAGTTTGGTAGCAGTCTTCTTAAACAAGCTTTAGATTTAGCTTTGTTTTCATCATTTTTAGAGTTACTAAAGCCCTAGTTTTAGGGTTCAAAATTTGTAGATCAATGCACTCAATATTGTAATCAAAACAATGTAATATGGTAAGATCTTTGATGCAATAAAGATATACAATTGGTGCTTCATTCACTGTGTGATATTTTTTGCTGTTTATGGGAATTTTATGAATGTGTGTTAGGTCATTCATTTCTTTCAGGGAGCCAATTGGGTTTATTATGTTTCAGATCTGCTATTGATTAAACTAGAGTTTGTTGTTGTTCATTGATCTTGCTGTGACGAATGATTGGGAAAGGTAATTATGTTGGTTCAACAATAAATCTGTCTTGTGTGTGTGCACATACTTGCAACTTCACGATTTTGACAGATTTTGAAAATCTTGAATCTTTATACATTTCTCTCTAAATGATTGCATCTATTGGGTATAGAATTGCAACATGGTCTGATTTATATTTAGTGGGTTTTCATCTTTATGTCATTAAATTCACAAGGGAGGTTCAAAAATGGTTTATGTTCGTTAGGATTTTATTTTTAGCAAATTTTATTAAACTCTTGTTACCAAAATCTTTTGATCTTCTTTGACAATATGGATAAATAGTTAATCATCGCAGGTTTTAGCATAGATTTGCATCATTAGTAAGTTACATGCATTGATAAATTGGAAAATACAAAAACAAGTACTAAAGTTGTTTTTTTGTTTGACATTTTGAAAGTACTAGCAAAGGCCTCCTTTTGAACATTTATATTTATCTTCAACTAAGTTTACCAAGAAGGTTGTACCACTACCATTGAGAACCATGGGAATAACTTCATTATTCTTTCAAGAGGGGAAATCAAATCTCAAAATACTAGCAATTGACTTATGTAAAAACAATTCTCAACAAAAGTGGCACTAGAAGGAGGGCCTAAAGAATTAAAAGATGGATAAAATCAGATCCTTCTCACCAAAATGGCTCGAGTGAGTGCTTAGGTCATCTCCAAAGAGGGGTGAGTTCCTTGAAATTACCTACCATTGCAAATCTTGCAGTGACAAAGGGAGATCCAAATCCACTCATCATCCTACTGAACCCTCAGAACCCTTTGAACAACAATCCCACATTGCTTTCACATTTATCACACCGCAATTCCCTCAAAATCAAAAATTGCAAAATCAAAATTTGCAACAAATTCTCCCCATGGATTTCTTCGCTAACACACAAAGTCCTCCATTGAATATGGTAGGTCAACTCCATGAACTGTCCAAAAACCCAGAGAAGTTTTGAACACATTTTGTATATGGATAATCAAGGACAACAAAAGAACACATCCATGCCTTCAAATAAATTTGCAATCACAAGTATATTTTACACCAATATGTCATCTATCATTTGTTCCCATACACTCTGGGTGATTTTTCATACAAATGGTACCTAAACTTACCACGCGGTTCTATCTCTGTATGGACAAAATTCAAAACATAAATTCCTAAACTAGTTTAAGTTGTATGTGGATCCTGCCACAATGCATCACCAATTCATAACAACAAGGAAGGATTCTATTGAGCCAATGACTATGTTCAACCATCACTTCCACAAGATGCATCTGAAATTGTAAACACCTTACATCATACCCAAAGAAACGGTCATACAAGTTTATTTGAAATCTCTAGATCCACTCACTTCTATTTTTTTAAGAAGACTCCCTCCTACAAACATAGATACTATGGAGAAGGTGTAAAAACAAAGCCATAACTTTCACTCAATAAATGGATCCCCAAGGAGGAGGGAACTTTGACACCTTATGCACTTTGAGAAACCTTGCTACTCCACATCAGTTCTCCATGATAAACTAGGCTTTGACCACCCATACCCCCTTATTGAACCCAATCCTAATGCAACCACTCCACTAGCCATCACCTATCTAGGCTATGAAGCCAACAAAATGGATTTCTTTGAACAAAGAACTATGCCTTCCCTGGAGCCTGATAATCATCAAACATCTGAATTAGATGTTGTAAAGAAAACTGTGTCTCAATTGAACAATGATCTCACGCGTATGAAGCTTAAACCCTCCCAAAACCAAAGTGGGTATCAAAGGACACCTGTGAATCCAAATGCCTATCCTCAAAATCAAAATCGAAGCTTCAATATCTATAATAACAACAATAGTTTGCAAGATAAATAGTTTGGGTAGCAGAGACCCAATAGACCCTTGAACACCTGACCCAACAACAAAAACATCCCCATTGATAATGCCAATTCTTATGATGCCACTAATGTGAGTTTTTTTGGGGCTCCAACACAAAACCAAGACATTGATGGGTGTGGAAGCAACAAAAACCACCAACACCCATGAAATTCAGAGGAGCCCTCTGTTCAATTCAATGTAATGGTGTTCGATTCCTATGAACCTAGAAGCGGGGAAATTTCTAACATCTACAACGAGGAATAAGAATTTTTTTTACTATTCTAGAGGGTGAAAGAAACTGAATATTTTGAAGTTCATTCCTTTTAAAATGATCATCAGAGTCTTTACAACTCAAGGAGCTAAAAGGAGCCTCTAACCGATGGTATACCTCTAGGAAAACAACCAACTCCACCAGATCCCTGCGCTAGCAACAATCCCATGCCTCCTAAGGGTCTGAATGCTCCTACATCATCTCCACCAAACATGTTTTCAAGTTACAAAAATCCAACATGGTCAGCTGACAAATATGGTGTGGTCGAGGAACTAAAGAAGACAAAGGTGAACATCTCTATGTTTGATATGCTTCAAGGCTTTCCTTCCCAGAGAGAAGCACTCATAAAGTCCTTGGACCACTCCAAACAGGGCACAACAACCAACAATGTAAAAAAATTGAGATCTAATATCAACACTTCAGAAGCTTTCCCTGCAATGTTCAAAGACAAGATAGAAGTCCTACTATTCCTACTTAGTCTGCGAATGTTCAAAAAAAACTTACACAACTGCTTGATTGATTCATGAGCTTCATGTAATTTCTTTCCCTTTTCTATTTTATAGAAGCTAGGGATGGTCCCCCAGACGACCAACTGGGTGGTAATCCAACTAGACAAGATAGAGGTCAAAGTGATTGATGTACTTAAGGATGTGCACATCCAATTGGTTGCAGACCCAAGAATACAAGAATACATCAAAATGCACATAGAGGATATTATCGAGACCTATGGGATGTTGTTGAGTTGAGAATGGACCAAATGTTTGAGGGGATGGTTTTCCACCGACTTCAACCAACTATGGTTGTAGTGGAAGGAATTGAACAACCAAATCAATATTGACGCCGAGCCCAAATTGAAAAGGATGGTCATAGATTACAATGCCCCAAATGAGGTCCCGCTCATACAAACTAACTCAGACACCTACCACATGGACAACATCCTCATGTTTCAGATCAAAGAAACTAAAGAATGAGATCCCAGTCCCATACAAGGTCTGCAAGAGTTCAGCCCCAACAATGACATCTTTAGAAGTTTCATCAACAACATCATGATGAGTCTGCAATACCTAGGAAGAGATAGAGTTTCCAACATCCTCCTATTACCAAGATACTGCCGATTGTACCAAGTGAGACACTTGGAGTTCACATGTCCAATTTGTCAAGATGCATTATCGTGAGTGCTAACCCAAATTTCCTTACCATCCAAAGTTTTAGAAGGTATGGGAATAGAAGACAATAACCCTAAAAGGGAAAACATATGTGACATCACTCCAAGGGTGGAAAACCCCATTAGTCAAGAAATCCTAACTAGAAGTCAAGACAATGGATCAGATTCAGATAGAAAGTGCCCTACACTTGGTATGTTCAGTGATTGGATTACTTTAGATGACGGTGCCTGCCCACCCTACAGGAGCCCGTCGGAAAACCAAGAAAGTGAAAATGTCAAATATTTGGATCCCGAGGGCACTCAAGAGATAGGAAAATAAGAATTGGTCTCCTTAGATAGTGAGGGAGGAAAGGAGCAAAGGCCAAAATGGTGAAGTTTTTGAGAAATTTCCAACCCAAGTCAAACCGCGCAAAACAATTCCAAATATGAAAACTTCATTTCGACGGGTCCAAATGCAAAAAATGAGCTAATGCATGGATTGAATTAATAAATCCAAGAGGTAAGTCTTTCTATGTTGCTTATCAGTTGCAATTTTTATACACTAAAAATGTTACAGAGTATGAGGCGTTAGTTTGTGGACTCCTCTTGGCTCATGAAAAGGGAATAAAAGCCTTGACAGTGGAATGTGATTCACAAGTGATCATCACAAAAATCAGTAGTCAATATTATTGCAATGATAAGAGATAGGGGATGGGACTTGATCAAAGATTTTGAAGCATTTAATATCAAGTCCATCCTGAGAATAAATAATGTCATCGTCGATGCACTAGCCGTGTCTGCTAGCTCATTACACCTAATGGAAAGGTCAAAACTAAAGAAGTTCTTGATGGAAGTCATTGCTGCTCCAGCCATCCCAAACAATATTACCAACTTCCAGGCCTTCCAAGGTGACCAAAAAATCCTTGAGTTCATCATGTGTGCAGGTGTGTTGAAAATAAGATTATAGATGAAGGGAAGGAAGAAGCCTAGGAAGAAGCAAACCCAGAAGTACTCGATGATTAGGGCATCATAAACTTGAGGATCAATTCTATACCTAAAGGGATGGTAGAACTAGAAAGAATCTTTGACAACAATGGGTCCACTACAAGAAGACAACAATATGTACCACCCAAAGGTAAATAATATGAAACATTCAACCTCGAAAAAGAAGATGAGAAGGAGAGAATGATCCAACTCCTCTCTGAGTATTGAGATGTCATAGCTTAGAGCTATGAAGAATTGAAGACATACAACACCTTGGTCATATTACACAAAATCTCATTGAAACCAGACTCAAAACCTTTTCGATAATGTTAAAGACCCATGAATCCCACCATGGAGTCTCTAATACAAAAATAAGTCCAAAAGTTTCTAGATGCAAAGATCATCTTCCCAATTCGACACTCCACGTGGGTCAAAAAATTGGTAGCATCAAGGAAGAAAACTAGTGAGATGAGATTATGCGTGGATTTATGGAACCTGAACAAGGCCTCCCAGAAGGAAAACTACCCACTCTCATCCCTTAAAAAAGTGCTTCAAGTAGTAAATGGGTCCCAAATGATGTCCTTCCTGGATGGTTACTCTGGCTACAATCAAGTAATGGTACAAGAAGAGGACATGTTGAAAATGATATTCACCACCAAATGGGGGACATTCACCTATCGATGGATGCCCTTTGGTTTAATTAACAATAGGGCCACTTTCCAGAGAGAAATGGACATAGCTTTCAAGGGTCTAGGTTGAAGGTGCATCATCATCTATATGGATGACCTCACATTTTTTTCCAAACAGAGAACCAACCACATAAATGACCTAAAGAGAGCCCTTGAAAGGTGTAGGAAGTACAAGATTTATCTCAATCCCAAGAAATAAATGTTTGGGGTCACAAAAGGAAAGATTCTGGGACACATAATCTCAGAATTAGGGATAGTGATAGACCACGAATGGATACAAGCCATTCTCAAGTTGATGCTACCTCATAGCCACAAGAAGTTGAAATAATTCTTTGGGAAGGTTAACTTCGTAAAGAAGTTCATAACGGTTTCATCGAGATAGTAAAACCAATAAATGACATGTTGAAGAAAGATGCTAAAATTGAGTGGACTGTCCCAGTGAGGAAGTCATTTGAGGATATAAAGAATGCGATCGCTATGTCCCCAGTCCTCATCAGCTTGGATTACACTATCCCCTTCAAGGTGTATTCCATTGCATATAAACACTCATGTGCAGGCATCCTCACACATAAAAAGGATGGTGAAAATGAGAGGCCGATAGCCTTCATGAGCTGCCCCCTTAATAATGCCGCAGTCAGGTTCCCTAATCTAGATAAAATTCCTTCTCTTTGGTCAAAGCGATAAAGAAGTTTTGACATTATATCCTAAGGAGAAATTTTTTTGGGATAGTCCTCGACGCCACCATAAAATATTTGTTGATGCAAAACAAACTAGGAGAGTGAAGGGGAAAGTGGATGGAAATTATACAAGAATTCAACCTCGAGATCCAACCAATGAAAATGGTAAGGGTCCAAGGCCTAACAAAGATAATCTCTAAGGTAGAAGAAGGTCTAACATGCCAAACTTATACTAATCAGGGGGTGATTATAGACATATGGTACCAGGATATAGTCTACTACTTACTGCAGAATCGCTGCCTAGAAGGGATGAATAGCTCACAAAGAAGGAGCTTGAAAATCAAGAGTAGCTCTTACATGCTAAAGAATGGTCAACTATACAAATGCAATAACAAAGGTTTATACCTGAGGTGTTTAGATAGGCTCAAAGAAAAACAAGTCTGGATAATTTCTAGGAAAAATACGAGACAAGCCATGGGTCAGATGAAGCCACTTACCACCAAATTTTGAGAGAAGGATATTATTGGCCGACGCTATTTAGAGACACCAAGGAACATGTAAGATCATGCCACACCTGCCAAACAAGTGCAATGTGGGAGAACAAACTGATGATGCCCTTACAACCAGTATATAAGGTATGTCCATTTTCCCATTGGGGCTTGTATTTCATTGGAATGATTAACCCTACAGGTCATAAGTTCATTCTAATAGCCATCGATTACTGCACATGCTAGATGGAAGTCCAAGCACTAAAAAATTCCACCACTAAAGTGGTAACCAATTTCTTAGAAGAGCACATCATAACTAGGTTTGGGATTCCATTCTATCTGGTATGTGATAATGCCCCCTCTTTTTCCTCCATTACACTCATGCAACGGGCCTTTGAAAATCAGGTAATTCTAAAGCTTTCTTCTAATTACTATCCACAAGGAAATGACATGGCATAATCCACAAACAAAAACCTAACAACAATGATCAAACACCTCCTAGATGACAACCCCAAAGATTGGCATACACAACTGAAAGATGCTTTGTGGACCGATCATATAAGGATTAAAAATGCCTTGGGGACATCCCCATACCAACTAGTCTATGGCTTGCAACCTATCTTCCCTATAAAATTGAAAATACAAATATTGAGATTTATGGACCAATATGTTGGAGGTGAAGATCGAGTAGAGGTTTGACTCATGAATCTCCTCATCCTCGAGGAGAAAAGAAATTTAGCTCTGGAGAACATATCAAAGCACCAAGCCATCATCAAGTGGTGGTTTGACAAGAGATCCACTATCAAATCTTTCAGGATATTTGACCTTGTTTTGATGTGGGATAAAGCAAAAGAAAATTCGGGCAGCCACACTAGGTTTCAAATATTATGGATAGGTCCCTACCAGATATCATAGATATTGGGAGACAACACCTTCAGGATCGGTGCCTTAGAAGAGGAATTAACGCCATTAAGAGTTAATGAGAAATTCCTCAACCATTATTTCAGATCCTAAGTAGGATTGCTTTTTGTCCCTTGTATTTTAGTTTTTGTTTGTTTATTTCTGTCCTTCTTTTCTTTCTTTCTTTCTCTTTCGGTTCTGCTTGCCCCTTTTTTTCATTTGTGTCTCCTCTTTCCTTGTTTTTTTTGAGGCTCGCTATTTATTATTTCCTTGGGTTGGTGCATCTTGACCCCATCCCAAGTAGTCCTTAAAAATTGGAGCAGTGTTATTTCTTGGTCAAATTCTCCAAATAAATGTTTGGCGCAGAGAAAGTTCCTAAAGTCAGAAGTGATGACATCTTCATTGGCAATCAAAGAGATTTTTGACCCTTGGCCATCCTAATCACAAAGTAAACAAAGAAAAAAAACTCAAGGGAATTGGTTTCTTTAGCATTTGTCAGCTATGATCAACATTAGTGTATGTGCTAAAACCTAACTTGTTGGGAGTACGCTAAGACATGCAAACGTTAGAGATATACAATCAATAAACTACATTAAACATGTCTAATAAGAATACTATGAAAACAACAAGAGATCCCATCACAACTTCTGATGATCCAAACAAGTGCACCCAAGCCTTGTTGATTTTCTCTTAGAGAATTGTGGTTGTGCTCTCCCAACACAATATCATAATCCCACTATGATTTGATGGATAAAAACTAGAATGCAAGCTAATGATGGATGAAAAGCTCAAGAATAAGTATGAAGAACTTGTCTCATGCCATTCACCAAATGATTGAAATGAAAATGCAAACTATACTAAGATGTTATGCAAGATAAAATGAAAACTAGAAACTAGATTAATTCACCATTATGCCTAAGATGTAATTTTTATATTATCTAAAGCATGAACATGAAAAACACTCTAAAATTCTAGCACTAAACTAGCATGATAACAATGCATAAAAAATAGATGATTTGCTCTTGATAATGACCTCTATTTATAGATTTTTTGGAGGAGAGAGAGGGCTTGGATAAGGTGGAGTTCATGTGGCATCCATATAGGTGCCACATGAGGGACACATAAGCTATGCAAGAGGCCCACTTTGCTCACACATGTGTGAGCAACTTTTGATGTGATGGGTCAAGGTGTACTTAAAGTACACATGTGAAAGATCTTCTAAGAGGTGTAAGAGTTTTGGACCAATGAGACACTTTTATAAAATTTGTAAGAGGGTGTCATTATAGGTGTAAGAAACCTTGTTGGCACCAAATAAGGATTATTTGGAAAAGTGTATTTTTGGAAATTTTCTCACACATGTGTGAGCAAATAATTAGGACTAATTGGTGTAAGAATCAAGAAATTAGCTTAATTAACCTTAGTTAATTAATAAATAGGTCTATTTGATGAGAGTGATGTGAGGTAGGGTAGGATCTAGGTTCAAATTAGTTTAATCTAAAATAAAGTTTAGATTAATTATGGTTTAGTAGAATTTAAGTCATGTGAAGGAATAAATAAATTAAAAATTTATTTAAAAGGGACTAATGAGGGGTAATGTATATAAATAAAATTTAATACATTAAAGGGGATATTATTTAAATTAAATTTAAATACTAAGGAAAGTGAATTATACTTAATTAAATAAATAGAGGAATATAACAAATATAATTAATTAAAATTAATTATAATGCTATGGGAATATTAATTAAATTAATATAAGGATGATTTTAGACGTCTACATTTTGCCCCTCTTTGATGCGGCGTCGAAAGTGGCGTCACGTCAAAGAAAAGAAAATAAGATGCCCCAGATAGGTCAAGAAAAACTTAAGGCAGCGAGAATAGAGGATTGTGCCCCCTCGAGAAAATAATAGGAAAAAATTAAATGTTTTAATAAAATTTTCTCGAAAAAGGAAGGAAAAGGGGGAAAGATGACCAATTGCATGGCGTGTCCAAAAGAAATAGAGGAAAAACGGGGACCAGAACAAGGAATGGGGAGAATAACGAAAGAAACAGGTCCCACCAGGTGTGCCAAAATGTATGTGCTGAAACCTAACCTGTTGGGAGTATGCTAAGACATGCAAATGTTAGAGATATACAATCAATAAACTACATTAAACATGTCTAATAGGCATACTATCAAAACAATAAGAGATTCCATCACAACCTCCGATGAGCCAAACAAGTGCACCCAAGCCTTGTTGATTTTCTCTTAGAGAATTGTGGGTGTGCTCTCCCAACACAATATCATAATCCCACTATGATTTGATGGATGAAAACTAGAATGCAAGCTAATGATGGATGAAGAGCTTAAGAACAAGTATGAAGAACTTGTCTCAAGCCATTCACCAAATGATTGAAATGAAAATGCAAACTATACTAAGATGTTATGCAAGATCAGATGAAAAATAGAAACTATATTCATTCACCATTATGCCTAAGATGTAATTTCTAGATTATCTAAAGGATGAACATGAAAAACACTCTAAAGTTCTAGCACTAAACTAGCATGATAACAATGCATAAAAAAAAGATGATTTGCTCTTGACAATGACCTCTATTTATAAATTTTTTGGAGGAGAGTGAGGGCTTGGATGAGGTGGAGTTCATGTGGCATCCACATAGGTGCCACATGAGGGACACATAAGCCATGAAAGATGCCCACTTTGCTCACACATGTGTGAGAAAATTTTTATGTGATGGGTCAAGGTGTACTTAAAATACACATGTGAAGGATCTTGTAAGAGGTGTAAGAGTTTTGGACCAATGAGAAACTTTTACAAAGTGTAAGAGGGTGTCATCATAGGTGTAAGAAACCTTGGTAGCTTGGACAATAACTCTGGGTCTGTGTGTAGTAGCATTACAATCAACAGCTTTGAGGATTATGATGTTGACATGTGTGTCAGATTCTTTAATGCGGCCACAGAGAGCGTCAAACCCAAAGATATCATTTTCTTCTAAACTCCCACATGTTCGATCATGGCCTGTGATAGTATTGGTAGAGTAATCATATGGGATTACTTTCGATGTGTTGTTTTGATTGTGTGGTGGGAAGGGCTGATTATAGACTTTAAGTTTTGCATTAGATGAGGATGCATTCTGACCTTCAACTTCAATTTTTCCATCCTCAATGAGATCTTGCACAAAGTGTCTAAGCTTCATGCATTTCTTGGTATCATGTCCTTTGATGCGATGACAATCACAATATTCATTATCTCTATACCAAACAGGCTTGTCTTGATTCTCATCGAAAGGTCAAATATTTGGATATATTATCATCCCTTGATCCGCAAGTTGTTTGAAGATCACGTCTAGGGGTTCTGCTAATGCTGTGAATTATCATCATTGCCGATTGTCGTTGTTATTTTTGTTGTTGTTATTGTTGTAATTTTTACAAGGGAAAAAGTAGGATTGATTGTGTGGTTGTTGCTGATTATTGTTCTGATTGTTGTTTTGATTCTGATTATTCTAATTTTGGTTGTTGTTATGATTCTAATTTTGATTCTGATTGGTGTTGCGATTGTTTTGATTATTGTTGTTGGATGCTTGAACAGTTTGAACATGCTTGGCATCAGTCACTCCATCATTGACAACTCCTTTACTTTTACTCCAGAATTTTGGTTTATCATTGTTGGAAGGAGTATAATGTTTGATGCTACCTCTTTGCAAAAGGCCATCTTCAATATCTTTTCCCTTCTTGACAAGGGATTCAAAGGTGTTAGGTGAAGCCATTTTCATTTGGAAAGACATCTCAGAGATCAAATTATTTGTGAAGATGTCAATTAAGTGACTATCGAGTGTTTTTCATGGCATGCGATTTGCGATATGTCTCCATCATTGTAAAAAACTAGTGAAGGTTTCTCCATTCTTTTGTTTAGTATTGCACAAATCACTGAGTGTTGCTTGATGCTCAATGTTATACAAATATTGTCCAATAAATTTCTCTGCGAGGTCAGAGAAAGTAGAGATTGATCCATAAGGAAGGGCCATAAACCATTCCAAAGCTATGCCTCCAAGACTCCTAGTGAATAGTCTTTTTAGGTAATTCTCATTATAGGCAACTTCTTGGCATGCAATGTAAAATTCTTTGAGATGTTGTAGAGGACATGTTTCACCTTTGTGTTTCTAAAATTTAGGCATCTCAAAGTTTGGTGTGAATGGTTGTATTGTGATAGACTTGTCAAATGGATAGGGACAAATCTCTTCAAAAGAAAACTCCTTCTTGCCCCCATTCTGTAAACCATGCACAATGTTTTTGAGTTCATTAAATTATTGGGAAAATTTTGGAGTATTCTATGGAATAAATAGTGGCACATAAGCTCCACCTCCTCCAAATTGTGCAGCTGAAAACCCCATGGAGGTCATACCAACAATAGGAGGAGGTATATATTGATAGTCTCTAGCTGTGTTTGTTGTGGATGTCTTCATACCTATTATTTGAAACAAAGATGATGTAGGCAAAGGAATGGAAATCTACCCTATGTTGTTGACATTAGTGCTTGATGCTTGAGTTGTCATCATTTGAGTGTTGTTGTGTGTAGTATTGTTTGGCAAAGCGCTTAGGATTTGTTGAATTTGTTGTTGTGTCAATTGGGGTGTTGATGTAGTTGTTGATACAGGTGCTGATGTAGGTATTGACATGGAAGGTTCTCTAAATGGTCCTTTACTAGTGTCTCATGATGATGTAACATTTGAGGTAGAAGCCATGGCTGCAGTAGCAGCAGCGGCAACTTTAGTGACATTTTGGGCAAGGAGTGTATCATCAAAGTCAGCGGGTACTGTGATGCCATTTCGAATAAGATTTAAGAATATTTCCTCACTGTTTTGCATAATGCCTTTCTCAACCATTTCTAAATTGTATGGATCGCTAAGGAAGTCAATGAATTGGGTAGGTATTTCTTCTTGTTCCACTAACTCAGTTTCTTCAGGAACTTCCTCATCTTGTACTTTAGTGCCTTGAATATTGAGTGGCAAAAGGATTCTCCTCATAGGTAGCGGTGTTGAGTGTTGCATGCCTCATGTTTCTAGCTTGGGATCGAGTGACTACCATTAAATGGTGGACTTAGAAGAATGGAAGACAAGAAGGTGTAAGATTGAAATGAAATGGAACAAAGATCTTGATTCTGGATTTGATTGGATTGGATTGGATTGATGATGATGATTGATTGATTGATTAAGGATTGATTTAAAGGTTTTTGGAAAAAAACCTAAGCATGAAAAAACCTTGCGATGATACAAACACAAAAGGATTTGAAGTGATGCCTTTTCTACTTGAAGATGGACTTTTGATCTCAAGCAAAAAGGGGCATCACTAAGGGATTAAAATCACTTGAGACAGACTGATGGTCTACAAGAAATGTTGTGTTTGTTTTAGGATGATGGTTTGTAATACTTTGATTAAGGTCTTTCAACCTAAAAGGATTGATTTGATTTGATTGTGAAGAGATTTGATCTAATTCTCTAAGAGAAGGAATGGTGTTTGATGATGATGCAAGAATTTGAAGAATTGATCCTAGAAGCAAGAGGTTATTTAATCATATTGCTCAATGGTGACAAAATCATGGTTGATAGGATATTTTACCATGAAATTTTAGATCTTGTTGTTGTACATGATTTTGTTAATCTTCTCACAATATTCAATATCCTATTTGATAGATGTGGCAATATGTTGATATTCCTTAGATTTACAAGTGGTTTCATTCTGCTCTCTAAAGACCGGAGGTGTTGGAAGCTTAACCTTCATATATTTCTTGAAACTAGTCATGTCATATGAAAAATATGATTTTGACTGAATGATTGAATGATTTAGGCCAAATGGTTCTAGAATCCTATAGAAGACCAAATTTTGGATGTCTCAGCAAATTATGGAGCTCACTGTTTTCAAGCAGAGATGATAGTCTCAGATGCAGCCAATGATATGTGCAGACGGTGATCTGCGCAGACGGTGATCTACATAGACGGCGACTCCAGAGCGGAGATGACCGACTATTGTCAAGGCATTATGGTGAAATTTTGGATAGATTTTAGACTTCAATTTTAATTTTGGACAAATTTGTTCGATGGAAAGAACCAATTTCATCACACTCAAACCAGGAAGATAACAAGCATGTGTCTTAAAACAATCCAAACATGGACAAAGCAACCTTGAGGGATACAAGTAGATGTGACTTTGGGAAACTTTGATACAATTGCAATATTTCCTTTGTGTATGTTCAAGTGACTCTTTCAAGCCACTAATGTTTTTACTTGGTTTATCACAACAAAGACAGTACAAATAGTAGCTACCTTAGGGAATTGGCTTCGCATGAAATATTATAGGCCCATTGCTTGGTAGTCCTTCAGCTCACACAACAGTGTCACCCCCGAAAGGGCGCCTGTGTTTTTGCCTTTTGCTAGGTATTGTTGCCGTGTTACGAAGATCTCTTTCGCAACACAATACCTTGGGACATGTATGATGAGTATCTTGGGGGGAGAATATTCCCTCCCCTTGCACTATAATAAGTCACCGTTCGGAGGTAAATCGGGTAGGCTACTAAGTTACAATTGCTAATAAGATTTCATGGCATCTCTGCAATCGGTTTGTACGACATGAGATACTTAAGTCTCTAGTTCAACCATGTCAATATTCTGAGGATATTCACTCAGTATGGACTACCATTGAACACGACCCACCCGAGCTTGAAGGGATAAAGCAAACCTTTGGGTCATACTTTATTTTTATACCGACTGAAGGGATTATCAGTTTGAGGTCGTCCTCTAAAGGGGAAGTGCACCCTATAGATAGGCCTCTCTAGAAGCTTGATTAAACTAAGCTTTCTCTTCACCCAAGTTCCACGAAGGCAAGGGGAGAGGATACGGCTATAGTTTAATCATAACGTCACGTATTTTTAAGGGATCTATTCTAATGACAAAATAGCTCGAAAGAAGTGTTGAAAAACACTTCTTCAAACACACCAAGAAGAGTTCATTTCCAAATTGAACCTAATTAAAGCAACTTCATGTTTTCTACCTAAGAAAAAGACACAGTAGTGTGATTAAACATGCAAGTTCAATTCATTTCCCACACAGCAAAAAGGAAAGCTTGTAAAAGTGTGTTGATTTGCCTTATGTCATTCAAGAATGGTGAAATTCATTCCCTAAGCATTCAAGATTGTATGTGGTTCATTCCTTAAGCAACATGCATCCAAAGACTAATGATTAAGCATACAAGTTTATTTCTCAAAAATCTACTGAAAATCCAAGGAAACTTGCATGGAAAACAGTTAATAGTTTTTTGATCTTTCAAGTGTGAAATGCTGCAAAAGATGAAAAACCATAGGAAAACTGTGCAGACGACGATCTGTGTAGATGGCGATCTGTGCAGATGGTGATCTGCATGGACAATGGTTCACCTACATAGATGGCCAAATAAAAACATAGTCAGATTCTATTACAAAAATGACTTAGCATACATAAAAATAAGGTTTTTATCAATTTTAACAACATCTAACTCTTAAAAAGCATCTTCCTGTCAAAAACCCGAGAGTGAAAAAGCCTAAAATATGATAAAAAATAGTTTAAACCATGTTACTGCAAGTCTATTTTATAAAAGGTGGAGATGGTAGTCTATGTGCGCAGATGATGAAGTAGCGTAGACGACAGTCTGCGTAGACAACGTTCTGGAAACATGGAAAGTGGAATCAGAGAGCAGACGGGTTTGCAAATTTTTTTTTCCAAAATCATGAAAAACACAAGAAAATCATTAGAAAATAGGGACATGGGTCCCACTGGGCGTGCCAAAATGTATGTGCTAAAACCTAACCTGTTGGGAGCATGCTAAGACATGTAAACATTAGAGATATACAATCAATAAAATAAATTAAACATGTCTAATAAGCATACTATGAAAACAACAAGAGATCCCATCACAACCTCCGATGAGCCAAACAAGTGCACCCAAGCCTTGTTGATTTTCTCTCAGAGAATTGTGGGTGTGCTCTCCCAACACAATATTATAATTCCACTATGATTTGATGGATGGAAACTAGAATGCAAGCTAATGATGGATGAAGAGCTCAAGAACAAGTATGAAGAACTTGTCTCAAGCCATTCACCAAATGATTGAAATGAAAATGCAAGCTATACTAAGATGTTATGCAAGATCAAATGAAAACTAGAAACTAGATTAATTCACCATTATGCCTAAGATGTAATTTCTAGATTATCTAAAGCATGAACATGAAAAACACTCTAAAATTTTAGCACTAAACTAGCCTGATAACAATGCATAAAAAATAGATGATTTGCTCTTGACAATGGCCTCTATTTATATATTTTTTGGAGGAAAGAGAGGGCTTGGATGAGGTGGAGTTCATGTGGCATCCACATAGGTGCCACATGAGGGACACATAAGCCATGCAAGAGGCCCACTTTGTTCACACATGTGTGAGCAACTTTTGATGTGATGGGTCAAGGTGTACTTAAAGTACACATGTGAAAGATCTTGTAGGAGGTGTAAGAGTTTTGGACCAATGAGACACTTTTAGAAAGTGTAAGAGGGTGTCATCATAGCTGTAAGAAATCTTGTTGGCACCAAATAAGAATTATTTGGAAAAGTGTATTTTTAGAAATTTGCTCACACATGTGTGAGCAAATAATTAGGACTAATTGGTGTAGAAATCAAGAAATTAGCTTAATTAACCTTAGTTAATTAATAAATAGGTCTATTTGGTGAGAGTGATGTGAGGTAGGGTAGGATCTAGGTTTAAATTAGTTTAATCTAAAATAAATTATAGATTAATTATGGTTTAGTAGAATTTAAGTCATGTGAAGGAATAAATAAATTAAAAATTTATTTAAAGGGGACTAATGAGGGGTAATGTATATAAATAAAATTTAATACATTAAAGGGGATAGTATTTAAATTAAATTTAAATACTAAGGAAAGTGAATTATATTTAATTAAATAAATAGAGGTATATAAAAAATATAATTAATTAAAATTAATTATAATGCTATGGGAATATTAATTAAATTAATATAAGGATGATTTTAGACGTCTACAATTAGTACATTGACTCATGCACCCACTAATTTTAGAACCCAAGTCTAGTGGATGCAAAAGGAATAGGGAAGAGTGAAGAAAAGGATAAAGGAACAAATGAACCAACCAAGAAAAGATAACCCAAAAGATGATTACAATCAGAAAACTTGGGTAGCATAGCCTAATTGCTACTCAGGTTACCCAAAAGAAGAATATTTACCTGAATATAGTTTGAAGAACTACACAATTTGAGTCATAATCTGACTTAGGCAAAAAAAAGAGGAGAAGAAATTGGTTTCAAAACAAGATCCCCCTACATACATCTAAACTCTAGCAAACAAAATAGATGAGGGTGACTCTAGCAACCTCTACTGGGGCTATGGATGCTTGACCGATAGTAGAGCAAGCTTAGATTGGGATTCAGGGAAAACTTTGCCAGGGCTATGGATGCTTGACTGGCAGAAAATCTCTTTTCGGGAAGCCCTGGTCTACATGGCGAAGGTTGGGAAAAGATAACAAATGTTCTAGTCACCACATTCAAAGGTTGAGAAATTAATACCTATACACACACTGGAAGACAAGCAGAAGACTTCAATCTTGGGAGTCAGTGAAAGATGGTCGACATGAGTAGCTCTTGGTTTTCGGTTTGCTACAAAGCTAATTCCTAGAAGGCTTTTGCTAATAAAGAAATGCCTTGGTCATTCCTCCTTTTTTCTGGGGATATTTGTTACGGGTCCACAACACACACCCCATTTTGGCCCTTTTACCATGGGGATCCCCCCCCTTTTTTTTTCTTCTGCTTCCCCCCCTTTTAGTTCCTTGAACTTTTTCTAGGGGGTCTTGTTGAGAAAGTACTAAGTCTTTTCAAAATTTCACACTTTAGCACTTTTGGACTGAAGAGGTCATCTAACCTCCAAAATACCTAAAGCTCAAAAGTGCTAAGTCCTTTCAAAATTTTTTACTTTCACACTTTCGGATTGATGAGGTCACTCGACCCCCAAAAACTTAAAACCCCAAAAGTGTGAAAGCCCGGGCCAACACCTTTCGGTGTTTCAACCTCCAAAACATTGAAAGGGGTGAGTGTTTCCTTTTGTGGGGTTTCGAATGCAAAAATCCTGAAAGATATGATGTCACCTCACCCGCAAGCTATAAAGTGACACCGCACTTCTTTTTTCTCACTTTTCTTCCTCACGTCCAAGTGTTTTCACCTCCTCGCTACTCTGTTTCCTTGCATGGATTTCTCATGCTTCGTGGCAATATATCTACCCCTTCTCTTTTCAAGCCCTAGTAGGTTGGCATCTTCTCCACCTTTTCTCTTCGTCTTCCTTTTGTTTTTTATTTCACACGCTCTCTTTTCCTTCTTCTCATCATTTAGGTTGCCGGTCTTTGCATTTTTCCTCTCTTCCTGCTTCTCCTAGGTAACCACATCCTTGGCTCTAGGATTGGTGGCCTTTATTTTTTTGTCGCCATTTATTTCTTAGTTTTTAAAATTTTTTTAGGGTTTTTTACTCTCTTGGCAGTCACAAGTTTTTGACCTCTGAAAGGCCAGAAATGGGGCCCCAACATTAGATCCAAAGCATAGAATCACTAAGTGCAACTCTTTAGACTTCAGACTTTCAAACTTGTGGCATTTTGCAGATCCTAACATCCCCAACATCCGATACACTGAAAACAAGGTCGCCACCCAAATTTTTGGCCTTTTGCACACTGCAACCCTAAAAGAGCATCATTCAAACCACCATTGACCTTTCATACTCGAGGGCACTTTCAGCCTTTTGTACTTCGAATTTTGTTTTCACCTTCACATGCCAAAAGTCTGAAAGGGTATCCTTCATATGAGCCTTCTAGTAGTTTTCAGCCTTTTGCACCCTGACATTGTTTTTAGTGTTTGCAAGTCTGAATGGCCGAAAGATCTACCAAGTTTCATTTTTGACTAATTTTGAGCCACTAATACTGGTCGCTAGAGTTTTAGTTTTTCTTTACATTGTTCTTTAGTATTTTTTTTTAATAAATGTTGATGTTTGCATGTTTTTCTTATATGAATGTTAGAAAAGAGAGTCAGATCACCAATGAAGTACATTTTCAAGGGGTACCATGCACCATCCAAGATCGGGAACCACCACCAGGATATCACCGATATAGACATAGGTAATGTAGATTGGAATGAATTATTGGTCAAGTGTTCCAAGCCTGCTAGAAAGTCGTATGATTGCACCACCTTGGTCCTATCTGATTTGGTGAATGCATCTGCACACCCAATATCAGTTTTGTCCTTAGAACTGATCATGACCTTAACACACCATTACGTACCTAATCAGAGGGTGGTTAAAAATAGAGAGGGAGACATGGTATTGGATCTTAGACTAGATAATATTGAATATGTCTTCCATCTCCAAAAGGGGGTCGACTGGTTCTATGACTTCTCCATTAACAAAGACTTGAAATGGTTTATAGAACACACTCTAGATGCATACGACATTACCAATCAGGAATATTTGATTCAATCCCTACCCAAGAACAAACTTGAGAGGATAGAGTTGAGGATAGGATACCTCAAAGATGACATCCAAGTGGATGTTACAATGCTGAGCTGACTGTATGGACTACCTCAATCCATCCAGCTTGAAAATTGGATGATCCTTTTGATCAAGAGAATCAAAGTGTGAAAGGCTAGGTTCAACTGGGTAACCATTCTAAGTGAGAACTTAGATGAGCACCTGATCTTAGTAAATCATAACACAAAATTTAATATGACCTCATACATGGTATACTTGCTAGCCACAAGGGTAGAATACTTAGGACTCATGAAATAGGGGGCCTTCGACCAACCAAATGCATGGCCTTTCATGGTCTACCCATAGTTGAAAAGGAAATAAAATAGCCCAGAATAAAGGATAGTGAACGATGCTTTAATCTTCACAATCATCTGTTCAATAAAGGGTGATTATGCAAAAATATTTTTAGAAGAGGCTGACACCAAGGTTAGGGAAATAGGGGCTTTCTAATTACAGTTTAGGACATTCAATTACATCAGAGTAGAAGGATCCACTCTTAGACCCAAGAAACCACCCAGATACCCTTCTGATTGGGTAATCATCATAGAAATGGCCAGACAACTCACAAATTGTAGAAACATATGAGAACATAAAGCACAAGAAGAAGCACTGTTGGGATTTCCCCATATCAATAGGCTTGTATAGCCTGTAGGATATTAAGATATTCTATTCTCTGGCATTTGAATGGAATGAGTGTCCACTATAATTGTATGCACATATTAGAACTAGGTTTGACTCCATAGGCACCTACAACCACATTATGGGTAAACACTACATTCATGAGCCACATATAGACTATCAATGGATTAATTGCATGGATGATTATGAGGTCCAGATAAGGGACTATTGTAGGATGAATTTAACATTGGTAGAGGTGGCCCTATAGATAAACATTCCTCCCAAAATTTGGGACAAAGATACAGAAGATGTGTTAGATCCTTTATACAATTAAGAAAAGATATACACCAGGCCGATTCTAAATGCTGAAGAAGATAAAGATGAAAATGATAGCATCAATTTCATGGTGAGGTATGTAATCAAGGAAACCTAGTTATGGATCAAGAAACCATTCTTAATGGATCATATTCCCATGAAGGCACAACTGAACCCGCCAAAAAAAGGAGACATAAAATGTGGAGAAAAGCCCACAGTGCCTCTATTCAAGAAGGCCCCACTGCAGAAGCTAGGAGTAGTATATGGTCATGAGAATCCACTTGTGTATGGTTATAATCCCAAGCATAAGCCACCAAGGAATAAGATTACTAGGAGTATAACATGACCCACTGGCCAGTCAAAGGTAACACAAGGGGAACTTACTACTACCTTCGGTGAGTCTCTTTTTATAAATACTACCATGGGAGGGAGAAGAAACGTATATAAGAGGAAGAGAGAATCTACCTATCCATAATTAGAAAACCTACAGGAGGAACCAAAATATGAAGAAAATGAGGAGGATGATATACCTCTAGTTAAAAGGAAAATGTCTAGGACAACTGCATTAAGAGAAAAGGGTTTCGATGAAGGCACACCTACCATTGAAGGAACAGAGACATAGGAAGAATAGGAAAATCCTTTGGACGTCCTTGGTTCAGATGAGTTTCTCATGTCCTAATTTGAGGACCTTGAAGGTTTTGGAGACCAAGAACATGATTCATTTCATTTAACAGTCAAAGTTAGCTTAGGAGGATAGGTGCTGGTAAACCCCCAAATTATCTTTAATCCACCTCTGACTCAGTTTAAAAATCCCACAATGAATGTACCACTCACATGAATGGACATAGATGAAAACAAGGAGAAATGAACCCAAGGTGTATCCACATCCTCTGTTCCCTAGGTCTCACACACTACCCTAGAGAAGTCACCCAAGGATGTAGGAGAGGATAAAAAAATGGAAAAGGATGTAGCTCCTACTCCACCACCTTCTCCTCCAACTCCTACTCCCACTCCTCTGCCTTCTCTTCCAACTCCTTCTCCCACTCCTCTGCCTTCTGTTCTAACTCCTACTCTCACTCCTCCACCTTATGTACAAGATCCTACTCCACCACCTTCAATTCCACTATCTTTCTCCAGCCCGACTCCCCAAGTGTCGCTGAATACAAGAAGAATGCGTCCTCTATAGACAACACTAGAGTCAATAATAGGTCTTAGGGCCAAAATATTAGCCGGCTCCTCAGAGGATGAAGATAGAGCACATGATAAGGATAAAGATGCCACAAAAGAAGAGGGAAGAAAAAATGATGAGGGGAAGGAAGAAGATGAGGAGGAGGAAAAGGAAGACAATGAAGAAGAGAAAGGAGATGAAGAAGTAGAAATACAAGAGGAGAGGGTAACCCAAGATGAACAAGGCCTTGCCCTAGTATTACATATTGCCACTTATGATCCCATCACCTCCTTTACTAAACCAACTTGGTTTACTAAAGAAATTTATCCCAGGAAGAGGGTATATACATAAGAAGAAGAAGAAGAAGAAGAGGCATACATGTCCTTCATAGGCCAAGCCTTCCATCAAGATGAATCCAATATACTAGGAAGAACCATATCCTATGTCACTCAAGACATGAAGGGCCACTAGAAAGAATAGGTAGCAGTTCCCACCATCGACATCACCCAAGCACAGGTAACCCCACAAGACTACACTTTGAAGAGGTTGATTTGGGGGAGCCTACAAGGGAAGGAAGTAAAATTATGGCAGCTCTGCGACTCAAAAATTATTTGGGTTTCATGGAAAAGGATTAAGAGAAAATCAAGTCATTAACTGAGCAAAATGAGGCTCTAAATAAATTCATTCACAAGCTGGTGGGTCCCATTGACCCAAATTTCCCAAAATCCTCATTACAGGCCATCCTTGAGAAGAAATTTTCTATGGAATTGCCGGAAGGCATGACTCATTCTTTCCTACAAGAATGCACCAAATGGAAGGATGATTTTGAACAATTTGGAGAAGGGATTATTTAGGCAATTTTCAGGCCATTCAGAGCTATCCTTGTAGAAGCCACCAGATTGGTGAAGATGATGGAAAGTGACATGGGATTAGAATTCAAACTGACAAGATGGTAGGCCGCACAACATGACCTAAACATAATCAAGAAGAAACACTTCCAAATTTTGGTAAAGGTGTATGAAGGTGCAGAGTTAGAAAATTTTGGCACATGGAGAAAGATTATAGTCAAAATGGTTAAGGTCTATGAGAAATGCTTAAACCACATACACTAGAGGGACAAGGGAGTCATGATGTGGGTAGAATAGATAGAAAATTTCTTTACATGTATTGAACTGGAATTGTACAAGGATGAAGAACATCAGATTATATGTCTGGCCAAAGAGATCATACAAAAATTCAAGGGCATCCTAGCTGGGGTCAGTATGAAAGAAGATCTTCATCAACCTTTTTACTTCAAAGAAGATATATACAGAGAATGAAAGAACATGAGGAAAAAATAAAGTTCTTCACTTCTAAGTTGACCACCTTTAGGGAGAAGCAAGAAAAATGCCTCAGTGAAGTGCAAGAGTAAGAGGTATATAGTGAGGAGGTGCAAGAAATAGGGAAAAGGTTGCGGGAAGCTCATCCATAAATACTCCCATAGTAACTGCCTACTAGGGACATAGCCAAATTTTGGAATAGATAATTTTCCATACTTAGCCATTTTGCGAAGGCTAGTTTTTTGGCCTTTCAACCTCTGAAAGTCAAAAACCCAAAATTTGATTTTCCATACTTAGTGAATTTTGCCCCTGTCAAATTTTGGAGCAAATGTTAGTGTTTGAATTATGGGCCATTCCAGCGTGAGAGTTTTTTTGCATGAACGTAGTGTTTTAGATTAGATTGATCAACAATTGGGGTTCATTTTTGCATGACTAAAGGTCTTTTATTAGTCTTCACCACATAGGGAATTCCAGATGAAGATTCCAAGGGAGAACTCAAATGTCAAAAGGAAGACTTTAGTTAGAAATGGTAGAGCTCCAGTTCCTTTTACTCTTCTTTCTGAGTGAGTTTGACCCTAAATTCATGGTAAAACTGAATGTAAATGGATCAAAGATCCATGAAAGCTATTTAGCATCAGTTTAGTATTAGTTTTCTTTAACAAGCTTTAGATTTAGCTTTATTTTCATCATTTTTAGAGTTACTAAAGCCCTATTTTTGGGGTTCAGAGTTTTTAGATAAGAACACTATATTGTAATAGAAAAATGTAATATGGTCGAATCTTTGATGTAATAAAGATATGCAATTGGTGCTTCATTCATTGTGTAATATTTTCTACTGTCTATGGGAATTTTATGAATGTGTGTTTGTTCATCCATTTCTTTCAAAGATCCAATTGGGTTTATCGTGTTTTGGATCTGTAATTGATTAAATTGGAGTTTGTTGTTGTTCATTGATCTTGCTATGACGAATGATTGGGAAAGATAATTCTATTGGTTCAATGATAAATCCATCTTGTGTGTGTGCACATACTCTCGGATTCACAATTTTGATAGATTTTGAAAATCTTGCATCTTGATACATTTCTCTCCAAACAATTTCATCTATTGGGTATAGAATCATGACATGGTCTGATTCATATTCAGTGGGTTTCCATCTTTTATCATTCATTTCACAAGGGAGGTTCAACAATGGTTTATGTCTGTTAGTATTTTATTTTCAGCAAATTTGCTTAACCTCTCATTACCCAAATCTTTTTATCTTCTTTGACAATATGGATAAATAGATAATCATCATAGGTTTTAGCATATATTTGAATCATTAGTAAGTTACATGCATTGATAAATTGGAAAATACAAAAATAAGTACTAAAGTTATTTTGCAGCTTGACATCTTGAAACTACCAGCAAAGGTCTCCTTGTGAGCATTCACATTTATGAAGGTTGTACCACAACCACAGAGAACCTTGGGAGTAACTTCATTATTATTTCAAGAGAGGCAATTGAATCTCAAAATCCTAGCAATTGACTTATGTAAAAACAACGGTCAACATTAATACCTGTAACAATTTATACATTTCCTTTTTGTAATCTGATGTTAAAATTAGTGGTAGCCTCATTTGGTGATTTCTTAATATTATTGAATTCATTCAACATAAAACTTTTAATAGTTTTATCACCGTACTGTTCTTTAAAACATCTCTCAAATTCTTCACATGAACCAATACTACCATTTGGTAAGCCCCTATACCAATCCCTGACATCTTTAGTCAAAGATTGTACAAACAATTTATCACTACATCCTCATGTTCCACCTCATAATTATTCAACATATCAATGAATGATCTGATATGTTCTTCACATGTCATTGCAATATTTCCACTGAACTTTGTGATCTTATCTCTCAACTCATTTGGAACAAAGCTAGGCTGACCTAGGATTCCATCAAAAAATAGTTGTCTATATCTATCTAGTTGAATAGGTCTCCTTTGGAAATGCCTTCCAAAAACTTGGTCACTAGTACTTGCTCCAATATTTGTCCCAAAATGTATCCTATTTGATCCTTGTATTTTACCTACTATTTTAGGTACAACTTGGGATACTGTTGCAACACCACCACCTTGAGCACTTAGGACCAATGGAATGGTTATAGCACTCACATTCTATTGTATCTGAGGGGATGAATTGGATAAAATCCTAAAAATAGATGTGGCTATACTTGCAGAAGGGTTAATGTTTGCAGGCTGCTTTAGAAAATCAAATTTCTTTCTCATTTCGGCCATGGAAGCTTCCATCTCAGCCCTTTCTAATTCCTTGGAAATAACTTCACTTTCTTTCCTTGCCCTCTCCAGCTCAATATCAACTTGGGATAATCCCTGTGGAATGTGACCTTGATCTTTATCCCAAACACCTTTTGTTTCCCTTTAGCTAAAATAGGCTTAAGGGTTTGTTTCGGTTAAGAATCTATTTGGGTCTTAGGCCTTTCAAGTTTTGAAAGGACTTCTTCAACAATAAGAACCTCCTCAATTGGTTTAGTTTTTTCATAATTTATTTCTTTAAGGGAAACCAACTTTCTTCTCAGGCTCTCCCTTTCTATCACAACATTCATAACCTCAGACTCCATTTCCTTTTCCTTTTTTCTTTCTCAACTCAATTTGTTCATGGATCTTATTTCTAAGGTTATATTTGTCTCCAAAGACATTCTCTAGATCTGGTAATGTTATCTCAAACCCAGAAGTATTAACAAGATCATTATGATCTATATTTTCTTGTTCCTGAATAGCTACATAAAGAGTCTCTTTTGTAAAACAAAAAGGAGGAGGTACACAAACTATGCTTTGGTGACTTCTACTTCTACTCTGACCTCTTTTCTTATTAGAATAATAAACTTGAGTTACTTCCCTATTATGATGCAATATTTCCTCTTGAATAGGTGTTTTAAATAATGCATCAAAAAATCCCATACTATCTGATTTAGAACTTTTAGAAGATGTTTCTAAACTTTCAGGAACAATTTTCATAAGAGACTTACTTGTATTTTTACTCTTAGGTTTCCATGATGAGGGAGCATTATTGATTTCTTCATTTCCTCTCATCCAACTTCTCCTTGGAGCCACAAGAATCTCAGCCTCTAATTTCTCTTCTAGATGTTTTTCAAGAAAGCTTTGATATTCCTTGCTTTACTCATAATGAGATACTCTTCCAAATCTTGTCAAAAAATGTTAAAATATACACGCACTAGTGAAGAAATCTCAGAGTCGCCACCCAATTACTTGGGAAAAAAATATTTGATAATATTCACAGGATGTATGCAATTTTCAAAGTAAATAAAAATGCCCTCTCACAAATAAGCCTTAAATACCAACTTTTCAATGGAAATTATGGACAACAAATACAAAAACCACAAGCTCAACCCTCAAATCATAAAAAAAGATGAAAACTCTATGAAAAATCACAATGGACAACAATAGTGACTAGAATTTGCAATTAGTCCCTAGTGAGTCACCATCTTGTTGGTTCCCCAAAATTTTTTTACGCTACTAAGAGCCACCAGTACACTCTTCACAAAATTCTATAGAGAAGTCAACTCTAATTGTTAAACTTCCTAAGAGGACTGGATCAACTAACAAAGATACTAAACTATCCTTCTACACTTAGGGTTCTGCAAGACCCAGAGGGGTTCCCTCAATCTAGTTACAACCTTTGCACCCAACTTGTAAAATGAATAAAAACTTACCAGAAATATCGCATAAACTCAACAAAAATAGGAGAATGATGTAGATTGGCTAAATCTTCAGTAATCCTCAACTAAAATGGAGCATGAGATGGGTATTACTGTAACAAAAAATAAAACATAATGGTTTATAATGATTTAATCATACTTATAGAAAAGTTAGGTGATTTGAAACAATACATGACTTAGTAAGACACCATAGCATTGATCAATGCCTAATTCCACTGGGTATGGGAGTCATAAGCACATAAACCTCAATACGAACAAATTACATTAATTAGCTTTCCGATATGAGAAAATATTGCCTTAGAATATTCCTTAACTACATCCCTAACCCACACTTCTTATAAAGGTCCTTTCATAAACCTCATGAATCTATAAATTAGTTCAAGCACTTAGTTGACCATAAGATCAAAGTATGAAATAAACTAACATACATCATAAAAATGCACTAAAATATAAATAAATCCTTGACTTCTTTCCATTCAAAAACTCATAAAATTCATACACAAAAGAGAAATGGATCAGAAATTATATGTTTTCATTATCCAACTGCTATCTTTAGTCATACATTCATTTACAACTCAAACTCAAAACTTGCGACAATAAGACACATAATCCCTCAAATTTTTCTTTGTAAATGCATTACACAATGTCAAAAATCACCTAGAATCTTGCTACTGAAACCTATTCTACCCAGAGACTTCATGACTAGAAATTCAGAACCCCTTATACTGGCTCTGAAAATCCCTTTATAGGAACAAGAGAGGAGAAACCAATGGAAATTTGCACCATACTGCTCATTCATCACTTCTGTCTTAAGTATTGCCAACTACCTCATAAAGTTATGAGGTCTATGTTCTTTTCTAGTAATGGAGCTACCACCCTACTACACATTGACTTGCAACTCAAACTATTGGTGATATTGTCACCTTAAAGATATCTTGAAGCCTACTGATCCGATCCATCAATTGTTGTCTCCTGAAACCTTCCATCGTCAAATATTAAAATAATCCATTGCCCTTACTCCTAAATTCTTCTCGGGATGGTGGCCTGATCCTATCTTTCCACATGAATATCTTCAAATCCTTTTTTTTAGACCTCATCAACATGTCTCAGCTACATTAATGTAGACTCAGAAATTAATGTGATCCATCTACATTTCTGCAACTAGACCATGTACCATCATGACAATAAGATCCTTAGGTGATAAGTCGACAACCAACTTTACCTATCGAAAAATCCATACCCATCTTAGCAGTTACTTTGTGTGCAAGTGGCAAGAAATGGATCCAACCATCCATTTGAACTAATTTAAATCTTGTCTATTGATCCTTACCCATGCCAGCGCATTAAGCATTCACAATCCCTCAACATGATACTATTATGACATGGCAGATGGACCCATAAATCAGCAAATAGAATATCACCATTCACATCTTGTTAGCATCAGACCTATGGAAAAATCTCATTTCTTCCTTGGAATGGTCATGGAAAAAATATTGGAAATGTGGCGCCCAGTCGCTACCTCTCGGCCCAAATGATAGTTTCATAAAAAAACTCGTGACCTAGAGACAACCTGTTAGTAGTTCAGTCACTAACTCTCTAGCTAAAAATGTTAAATCCTTTAACCACCACAAGCTGGAGACAACCCTAACTCTTTGGAACATGGAAACATCCTGTGAACCCTATTTGTTGAATAAAAACAACCATAAAAAAAGACCTTTCTCATAAGCTGAGGTCCAAGCTATTCAAAGACAATGAAAATTTGCCACTGGGACCCACCTGTCTAGTACATAAGATTCACCTATCAAACAAATCTTCCAGCGGGATACGAGGCTTAAGTTACTTGAAAACAAAAAATAATATAATTTTTGGGACCCACCAACTAGCACCGATTAAAATGAGTTATCAAACAACTAGGGAAATCTCATTCAACAACAAAGTTGTTCAACAGATCTACAATGACTAGCCTTAGACAAGTGGCATGTTGTTGCTAACTCTCCAAACTTAGGAGAATATTCCCTTTCATCTAGCACGCTCACGACCACCGTTCATCTCCATCTCTCAGCCTCCACATGGTAGCATCTCATGAACTCACAACCCCAATGATGGTTCCCTATGATATCTTTTGACCTAGCAACAAGCCTTCAACCATAACCTATGAGACACATGACGCAAAGTTTTTATCTCTCTAGCCTTACAACTTCCTCACATTTATACCTATGAGCACGCAACTAGCCTCCCTCTCTAGCTTGCTAACATCTTTTCCTATCTCTTTTAGCTGCTGCAAGATGGTGACTAACTGCCACTCACAAAATCTCTGACATTTATTGTTATGACCCCTAAGTGCTGCGACCTCTAGAGGACTTACTTGCCAACTCGTGACCCCTTATTGCTAATCACCTCAGACCACCACGACCTGAAGACTAGCCATCACTCACCAACTCGCCAGTCTATTAACTAACTGCTTTCTTACCTCATGAGCTCATGGAATGAAGCCACCTATCACACCTGGCCCATAGTCTTCTTTCCTTTTCTCATGCCATGTGGTGCACTCTGATTTGCTGCTTTGTCTACCATGTCATTTCTTAGTCACCTCGGGCCCACAAAAATTCCATTTTGTCATTGAATTGTCCTTCCTGACAACACCCCTACGCACAAGATGCCAAAAGTTGTGGTTGTGTTAGGAAACTAAGCATGTTTGACCTTTCATATAAAAATATAACATCACCACCTCACCTGGCCTATGTGGGATATAATACAAAAGTGAATCTCTCACAAGAATGTCGACCTGAGACCAGATCAACCACACACAAACCCTATAATTATTATCCACCATGGGTTTCATGTATCTTCTTCTACATTGGTTAAAAAGATGCTGGGAAAGGCCATAAAAAAACCTTTATTCCCACTGTTAATGTGTGCCTGCAGAAATTCACAAAATTTTGCACATTCCAACAGGGAGAAATAAACAATTAGATTGCAATTAAGAAAGAGACATGTCTCCTCTCAAGGGTCACCACTCCTCAATGAGTAAATTAAATTTAAAAGGAGAAGGATTGAAATAGTAGGAGGCATCATTTAAGAAACTAAATACATTTTGTAGGTTGTATCATTAGAAATTGAACATATTTAGCAGTCCTTTACATCTTCCAACCAGTTATCAAGAAGCATGAGAGAAAGTTAGTGCCAGTGCCCAAAAAGGACTAAAGTCCATTTATAATATTGATAAATACCTAGACCCAATAATTTATCTATGAATTGATATTATATCATATTTACCATTTTCAACATCTATATCATTTACAAGAAGGGTGAGGGATAAGAGGAGGGTAAAGAGGGTCATGTAAGAGGCCAAGAGAGCACATGCATATGTACTAAGGTGAAGAGATCACCTGCATTGTGTAAGGAGGTTAAGAGAGCACTTGTATCATGTAAAGAGGCCAAGAGAGAACTTGCATAATGCAAGGAGGATAAAAAGGGTACTTAAATTGAACTGAGAAACCCCCTTATATCCCCAACAAAATTGCACAAGGTGGTGTGTGCCTTTGGTAGGATGATATATTGATAGGGAAAATAGGTACGAGAAAACCACTAAGTAAGCAAAGAGGAGAGATTTGATGTATATCCTCTCTTGGGTTTAATGTAGAATTGTCTTTGGGAATACCTATCATGTTTATTCCCCCAATTTTTAATATGCTTGCATAATTTCATTGATAGTACATGATTACAATATGACATTATCTATCCCTAATAATTAAAAAAATATTTTTGAATATGTTGTTCATGTTATGGTTGCAGGATTCAAATCCAAGATCATAATTTTTAAAGGATTATTTACTTGGTAAGATGTAAACCTAACCCTAATTTATAGCAATTGTGATTTTAGGAAAAAAATTCTAAGGAAAATTAGGAAGGGGACATCATAAATTGTATCAAAGCCTTGATCCTTCCAGCCTACAGGGTAAAGATAAATCAATGGATCTAACAATATATGTATTGTGACTATACTTTTTGTATACTCCATGTCTTCATACATTCATGTGTATACTTTGTGTTTTAATTGTGCATGCTCTGTGTTTGGTTGTATTTAAGGTTGATCTAGAATATGAGAATAACTAGAGTAGAGCAAAAGATAAATTTATTGCATTTGAGTTCGTAGATGTGTGTCATGCTTCTAATTCTTGTCTTAATATGTAGAAAGAATCACCCTCGCTTTGAATCATGTAGACATCCAAATGAACAAGCATATAGCCTGTGAGATGTGAAAATAAAATGCAAAATATATGTAGTGAGCATAAATTAAATGTTAAATATACACAATCTAACTTCAAATATTGATTGATGAGTGGAAGAAAGAAGCACCCAATCCTTGCTTGATTTTCTCTTTTAATTCTTTTTAACGTAGAATGCTCTCAATATATACATAAGGATAGATGTGACTAAAAGGGATTTTGGTATAATGATGGTATAATTGCAATGGATTGTAGTGATTTTGTCAAAAGGTTGATAGAATGAAAGTGGATTGGTTTTCAAAGGGAAAATGCTCTAATTTATAGAGTTGGAAGAAGGGAAATGGATGATGAGGATTTGAAGTTAATGGAGGGTTGGGATTAAATGTGAGGAGATGAGTTAGGTTGAGTTCATTTCCTTGTGACATGTGGAAAGGAATTGGGAGGACCACTTGACATGGAGAAAAGAGAAAGGTGTGCTCAAATATTGTGAGCAACCTTGGGAGGAGGTGAAGGTGACAAGTAAAACTAATTATGGAAAAGTGGAAGGGGTGTTAGTGGAGATGACCAAAAAATGGAAAAAAAGTGGAAGTGGTTGGATGGAAATATAAGTGAGGTGTCATCTTCTACATGTGTGAGGGTCAAATATTTTATTTGGTCACATGTTGGGTTGGAAGAGTGAGGAGGCTAGGAAAGTGACACGTGCATGAACCACCTTTGGGGGAGCGAAATGTTTAATTAGAAGAAATTATTCACATGTGAGGGATTGAATTTTTAATTGGAAGAACATGCTAACAAGTTTAGAAATCATAGTAATTAGTTAAATTAATAAATGATTAATTAACTAATGGTATTTTTTAGAAGAAATAGGGATTAAGGTAAAGGGTAAATTTAATTAATTAAGATTAATTAAACCTTAAAAGGAATAGTTTGAGATATCTTTAATTAATTAAAAATTAGAAGAAAAGGATGAATATAATTAATTATTTAAATTAATGATATAAATAGATGATAATAATTAATTTTAAAGTTTAGAACAACAATTAATGACACAAATTAATTAATTTGTGAGGTCAAATTTAGGGTGTCTACATTTTGCCCCTCTTTGATGTGGTGTCTAAAATGACATCACGTCAAAGAAGAGAAAATATGTACCAACATGACAAGGATGAGGGCCAGTGAGGTGTGGTAAAGTGACAAAAGAGGAAGGTTATTCCCCCTCAAGGAATTGATGTGGAAATCAATTTTTTGGGGTGATTTCTCAAAAAAGGATGAAAGTGGGAGGAGAAGAAGAGGTAGAAAAAAGAATGAAATTGGTGAAGGAACAAAAGAAAAAGGATGGATGAGGGTCAAACAAGAGTGAAAAGAAGTTTACAAGGACCGAGAGGGAGAAGGAGGTTTATTGGGGGCTTATAAGAGGTCATTTTTGCACTCTCATTTGCAAAACTTAAAGGATCCTAGAGAAAAAAGAGTGAAATGGTGAACATTTAATACCATGAGTAGCATAAGGAGCAGGTCAGGTGACACTAGATACCACTCGATTATGGAGAGTTAGTAAGTGTGCTAACTCATTTTTTTTGGTAGATTACATGTCATTAATGATGAATTAATAGGGGTAAAAGGAATTAGGGTGGAGATGTTGATTGATGATTTGGTGTCTTTGCCTAGGGACCAGTAAATGAATTGGTGAAGGGTGTCTATGCAGATGTCATTGCAGAGGTAAAAGGGGATTGACATGTATGAAACCACTAATCATGCAATTGGTGCCTCTGCCATGCTTTAGAGGGATGACATAGGGGGTTATGGGTGGAATAATGTTTCTATCATTCAAGGTATGTGCCAAGAAAATAGTATCTCTGCTAAGAAAGGACAAGGGGAGACATCAAGATATATGAGGGTTTGTGGAATCAAAAAAAATCCTTAGGCTAAAGAATAAATAATCCTATCAAGTGGGTTGCCATTGATGGCCATGGGTTAAGGATGGGATGAAAGAATGGAAAGTGACTAAATGTTATGGATGGATATAGGCACAATTTCTACCCTTCAAGTTGAGGGTGTATTTTACTCATACCATAGGACAAGGGATCATCTAGATGATGATGAGGTGGATCTATTTAATGTAGCTAGACTAGAATGGGTGGACTAGTTGTTGTCCATATGAGTGCATAATGGGATAATTGCAACAGTATTAGAGAGATGACATAATGATAATTGTTGAGGGATTTTTGAGATTGTACATGTATGTGCTGGCATTAATGATTTTTCATTGATGTTAACATATTCCTACTATTGGTGACAATGTTCTTAATATGTTTAGTGAAGAGATATGTTCGACACGGTTAATACATATAATATCAGATGCTGTGAAGCTATAGATGCATTGAGGAATGAATGCACTTGACCCTGTTCAAGTTGTAGAGGTTCACATTGTGATTTGAGTGAGCTATGAAGGATTGATAATTTTTAATATTTTGGTTGTTCAAGAAGAGACAATGTTTCAGCTATTGGATTGGTGTAGATTGGTTACGCAATATTCTTGGTTTCTAACCTATTGGTGAGTTTAGGATATGGATGCGTGGCCTTAGCTTGATTGGTTCATGATTTGGATGTTGGAAAGCTATTTTTATTTTATGAAAGAGGTTATTATTTATTGTTCCTGATGAACAATGGAGAGACGAGTATGACTTCTAAGAAAGATTTTTTCATGTTGATGTTGAGCCAATTCATGTTTCTTGCCGATGTTTCTAGATCATGTCTTATTTGTGTTGTTGGATCACATTTGATTATGTGATTAAATTTGATGATTTTTCATCTAACATATTGATTTTCTTATTTTTCTTGGCTGACATGGTGGCATAGTGTGTTGTGAAGGATCGTGGCGTGATTTTTAGATCTAGAGTATTTTTGAGGATGTTGCTATTGATCATTGAAATGTCTTAGCAAAAATTCAATAGATCACATTATGTATTGAGTTGTAATAAATTAATATTTTGTAATTAGGTCCCTGGATAACCTAGTTGAGATAAAGTTGATGTAATATAAATAAAGATGTAATCATTTGTGATTGCGAAGGTGTGTAAGAAAGAGATATTGAGAGAAGATGTATGAGTGGAATACGCAATTGAGGCAGATATTTGATGTGCTTTATTGGAACTATATTGACATATCAAAGATGTTTTTTGTAAGTTTGTGAGTTATAGACAATTTTCCAATGTGATTTATGATCAAAGATTATTGTAAGATAGTGAGCCTTTATTTGGGTTGAAGCCCTTTTTGTATTTGAATAGTGAGCTCTAGTAGTATGACTGAATGCATGTGCATTCCCATTTTTAATAATCCTACTAGGGTAAAGTACATTTTACAAAGTACATTCATCTTGTGGGTTTGATCCCCACTGTGGTTTTTCCCTTAACTAGGTTTCCATGGAAAAAATCTTGGTTTTATGTGTTGATTACTGTGTTAAGTTCTTAAATTCATGTTCAAAATTTAGATATGAGATTAAGTTTATAATTTTGTTAAAGGTTTGAGTTTTTGGATACAACTGATTCACCTCCCTCTCAGTTGTGTGTGCTTCCTTAATTCCAACAATTGGTATAAGAGTTAGTGTACTTTGTTTGAAGCTTGACCGCTGGAGGAGATTCAGGATGACATACTTTAAGGAGAGTTTGAAATTTGATAGTGTAAATTATGCTATATGGAAGGGCCAAATGATTACACACTTGAGATGTATTATTTAAGAACATTAGGATATCACAAAGAAGTCCTACACTCCTCATGTAGATCTTTCTACTATGACTCCTAATGAGAAGAAGTGATCTGAGTATAATGTGAGAGAAAAAGAAGCCTTGTTGAGTGCCTAATTAGATGAAAAATATACAAATATTATTAGATTGGAGACTAGACATCAAGTATGGATTAAAATAGAGAAATTACACGAAGGAGATGCATTTGTGAAGCAAGCCAAGTTGCAAATTTTGAAATGAAAATATGAAGCATTGAAGATGAGAATATTACTTCTTGTGTGAATAAGATCATCGAACTTGTTTGTGCAATCATATGCGCTAGTGGAACTATTGTGGCTCCATAACACACACCCCATTTTTTTTGGCCTTTTAGCCATGGGGAATCCCTTGCTTGTCTTTTTGTTTTGGCCCCCTGTCCTTTTGGATGCTTTCTCAGGGTCCTTTTGAAGAAAAGCTAAGTCTTTTAGTCCTTGCACGGTTTTAGACATTCGGTCTTTCAGGGTATCTCAATCTCCAAAATCTTGAAAGCCTAGAAGTGCAAAGGTTGAATCCTATGACTAATATTTTGGTGGTTCGGCCTCTGAAACCCTGAAATATATGAGGCTCATGACTTCAGCATTTTGGACTCTGAAACACCAAAGTCTGGGTGATGTCACCTCATTAATAACAAGGCTATAAAAGAGACATTGCCTATTTTTATTTTTTCACTTTTTTCATTTTTTCTTCACCTCCTCAAGCTCTAGAAAATCTTATCTTTAGCGTGTGCTTCCTCATCATTGTGCTCCTCACCCAAGACCACATTGTTCATGCTCATGCTGCGCATTGTTTTTACACATTCTCTCCCTCCTAGTAGGTTGGTCTCTCAGGCCCACCATTAGGTTTAGGTTTTGTTTTTGGTTTTTTCTTGTGTCATGTTCATTGTAGGATTTTTGGTCTTCGAAGGCCAAAATTCTTCTCCCCAATTAGGTCTAGCAGAAGAGAAGATTGTACCAAGTCAAGACTGGCCTTCAAAATTTTGCAGTTGCAGAGATTTGCATTATGCCCCATCACCGAAGGCTGAAACATAGAAGATAGGACCAACCTTCACACCTTAGGACTTTCACACTTTTGTGCTCCAAAAAACCCTACACCTCCGTAAGTCTAAATCCCCGCTCTTTCAAACTTCATCTTTGAGCCTTCACACCTTCAAACTTTTTCACTTTCACACTCTCGCACTCCAAAATACTCTACATCTCCACAAGTCTGAATCTCCACTCTTTCAGTTTCACCCATGTTCCAGGACTTTGCACTTTCACACTTTCACATTCCAAAATCATTCCATGGAATGACTTGCCGAAGAACATTATTCCCCCCATTCAAACCTCCTCTTTACAGTTTTGACCTTTCTCTATCTAGTCTTGTCTTTGGTGTCTGAAGGTCCGAGTGGCCAAAAGTACCATAAGATGATTCTAGATGATTCTGAGCAGTTTCTCCCGCCCCTTAGAGTTTCAATTTCTATTTTGTACTTTTTGTGGAGCATTTATTTTTAATAAGGTTATGATGTTTGCATGTTTTCTTATAGGAATTTTAGAAAGGATCATTGGATCGCTCATGAAGTACCTATTCAAAGGGTACCACCCACCTTCAAAGGTCAAAACAACCATAGTGAGGTTACTGACACCAACATCGGGAATCTCAATTACAATGAGTTATTAATAAAGTATGCCAAGCCTAGTGGGAGGTCATCTAAATGCACAACCTTAGTACTATCAATCTTAGTGAATGTAGCTGCACACCGAGTCTCTGTCTTGTCCTAAGACTTGATTATGACCCTGGCACACCATTATGTACCAGATGAAAGAGTAGTAGAAAATAGAGCTGGGGAAATTGTCTTAGACCTACGACAATATAACATTGAGGATGTCTTCCACCTTCTGAAGGACATCGACAATTATTATTATTTCTCAATCAAAAAAGGCCTAGTTTGGTTCAAAAATAACACCATGGAGGCATACAACATAGTGAACTAGGAATACCTGATCCAATCCCTTGCAAAGAACAAGATGGAAAAGATAGATATGAGGAGAGGATACATGAAAGATGATATTCAGGTAGCCATCACAATGCTCAGTAGATTGTACAAATTACCCCAAACCATTCAGCTTGAACAATGGATGATCTTACTAATTGAGAGGATCAAGGGGAGAAGGGCTAGGTTTGATTGGGCCACCATCTTGAGTGATAATCTGGATGAACAATTAATTTTAGCAAAACACAACCCAAAGTTCTACATGACATCATACATGGTGTATTTATTAGCATCCAGGGAAGACTACACCAAATTGGTAAAATAGGGAGCCTTTGGGAAACCCAATGCATGAAACTTCATAGTGTATCCTCAACTATTAAGGAAAGCAAAGTTGGATGAAAAAAACCCAGATTACAGGATGGTAAACAATGCATTCATCTTTGCAATCATCTATTCAATTGAGGGTGATTATGCAAAGGGGTTATTAGAAGAGGCAACTGCTAAAATAAGGGAAATATAGGACTTCTACATTCAATTCAGAACCTTCACCTATATCAGAGTGGATGGGTGCACCCTTTCCCCAAATAAAATCCCCAGATACCCTTCTGACTGGGTGATTATCATAGAGATGAACCGACAGCTCACAGATGCTTATGAGCATATTAAACACAAGAAGAAGCACTGCGAGGAATTTCTCATTTCAATTGGCCCATACACCCTATAGGCTATGAAAATATGCAAGTCCCTTGCATTTGAATGGGATGAATGTCCATTATAGTCTCTGATAGATGGGGTCAGGAAAAGGTTTGATCCTATTGGTACCTATAGCCACATCATGGGTAGGCATTATGTCCATGAGCCTCACTTGGAAGACCATTAGATGAATTGTGTAGATGATTATGAAGTAAGGGTACATGATTTTTTTATAATATCACTAGTTTTAGCACAAGCTTCCCTAGAGCTCGACATTCCTCCCAAAGCATGGAAAAATGAGATAGATGAGGTACTTGACCCACTGTATAATAAAGATAAGGTTTATACTAGACCTATTCTAAATGCTGAGATAGATAAGGATGAGAATTATAGCATTCAGTTCAAGGCCAGGCACATAGTTAAGGCTACTAAGAGTTGGATCAAAAATCCCTTCCCAATGGATCTTGTACCAATGAAACCATAGTTAAACCCACCACCCAAAGGGGAAAAGGTATGAGGAGAAAGAGTAGCAGTGCCTTAGTTCAAGAAGGCCGCCCTATAAAACTCAGGGATAATGTATGGGCACAATTGACCGATGGTGTATGGCCCCAACCCTAAGCATAAACCACCAAAGACTAGAATCATGGGAAACATATCCCTACCTCTGGACAAATAAAAAGTGACTCAAGGAGATCTCCCTACCACCAGTCAATCTCTTGATATAGAGACTGCTGAACTTCCTAGCACCTCACCCGAGAAAAAGAAAGTATACAAGATAAAGAGAGCCTTCACATCTCCCCAATTAGAAAATATACTAGAGAAACTATAAGAGGAAGGAGAAGAAGAGGAGGAGGCACCCTTAGATAGGAGAACAAGGTCAAGGACTGCTATCTCAAAGAAGAAATTCCTGGAAAAGGAAATTCACATTTATGAGGAGGAAGAATTACAGAAGGAACAAGGAAACCCTTGAGATTCCCTCGGTCCTGATGAATTCCTTATGTTTGACTTCCAGGATCTTACAGGGTTTGAGGATCAAGGGGTGGATATATTTGATCATTCAACTGAAGTTAATATGGGGGACATGTACCACCAATCCCGTAGGCTGCTCTAACTCGACCCCTATCTCAGTTAACTAACCCCATAGTGATATTACCGCTCAAGGAAATAGATACAAGAAAGGGAAGGGATACATAAAAAGAGGTAGAGACACTGACTATTCTAGGGTGCTACATTGCCCAGACCTCACAAAAAAACTAGAGAGAGTCACTTTGAGATCTATAAGGAAATAAGGACATAGATAAAGGCCCCGATCCTGCAGATACTCAAGCTGCTACTCCTCCACCTTCATTTCCTATTCCCACTCCTCCACCTTCAGTTCCTACTCCTACTCCTCCACTTTCATCCCATACTCAAGTTCCCACTCCTCTACCTTCATCTCATACTCAAGTTCCCACACCTCTACCTTCATTTCATACTCAAGCTCCCACTCCACCTTCATTTGCTACTCCCACTCCTCCACCTTCATTCCCAACTTAGGCTGAAATCTTATCAAATATTTTAGGAGATGTGGAGAAACCTCAGGATGAAATGAGATACAAAGGGGAAGAGAGTACTCCTCCACCAGAGCAAGCACATGAATTCCAAAATTCCCCTTTAGGAGAGAAGGATGGAATATCAAAAGAAGAAATGAGAGAAAAGGGGGAAGGAGAAGGGGAAGATAACTCAAAAGGAAGAGAAGCATTGGAAAGGGAAAATGAGGTCGAAGAGGAGAAAAAAGTAAAGGAAACAATAGGGAAAACTTCAGTACTACACATTTCTCCTTACGATCCCATCTCTACATTTACTAAACCAACATGGTTTTATTAAAGATATACAACCAAGGAAGAGAACCTATACAAAAAAAGATACAAACATGTCCTTTCTAGGTCAAGCCATCCACCAAGAAGAGTCCAATGTGCCGGCAAGGACAAAATCCTATGTTACTCAGGATAATATAGGCCATTGGAAAGCACAAGTGGAAATTCTTACAACTGACGCCACCCAAGCATATATAACCCCAGAAGATTACACTTTTGATGAGGTTGATCTAGGGGAGCCTAAAAGAGAAGGAAGCAAAACATTGGCATCTCTAGGGCTGAAGCATGCGCTTGGCTTCATGGACAAAGATGAAGAAAAGATAAAATTATTAACTGAGAAGAATGATGCATTAAAAAAATTCATTCTTAAAGTGGTGGGTCCCATCAACCCAAGTTGTCCAGAAGCTGCTTTAGAGGCTATATTGGAGAAGAAGGCCACCCCATAATTGCTAGAAGGAATGACACATTATTTTGTACAAGCATGCATGGACTAGAAGGTAGATTTTGAGCAGTTGGGGGAAAGAATCATTAAGACTATCTTGGGACCTTTTAGGACCATCCTCAAGGAGGCCACCAAGCTGGCAGATATGATGGAAGATGAAAAAGGAAAAAAATATTCAATTAAGAAGATGTCAAGAAGTGCCTAGGGACTTGAAGATACTTAAAACGAAACGCTTCCAAATTCTGGTAAAGGTATACGCGGGAGAAGAATTGGCTAATTTTGGGACATGGATCAAGAGCATAACAAAGACAATAAAGGTTTATGAAAGGTTCATAAACAAGGTACACCAAAGACATAAGGAAGTTATGATGAGGGTAGAACATATAGAATATTTCTTCATAGGAATAGATCTAGAGTTATATGAAGATAATGAGAAACAAGTTTTGTCTCCAGTAAAAGGTATTGTACTTCAATTCAGAGGGATCCTAGTGGGGGTTAATACCAAGGAGGATCTCCATCAAATCTTCATATTCAAGGAAGAGATGAAAAGGATGTTCAAGCATGAAGAAGAGATAAAATTATTTACTTTCGAGTTGACTACCTCTAGAGAAAGACAAGAGAAACACCTCACTAATGTGAAAAAGGTGGACTATGGAGAAGTACAAGAACTAGTGCAATGGCTTTGGGATTCTCTCCCAGACATTTTCCCAAACTAGTGGTCTATTTTGGGGACTTAGTCATTTTTTGCAGAAAGTGATTTGACACTTAGTAATCTCTTGGACCTCATAATTTTGGCCTTTCGGCCTCTGAAAGTCTGAACTTTAGGAGAAATCAAGAGGACTTCATCTACACTTAGCCAATTTTTCAGATCTCCATTTTTTAGAGCAAAGGTTGGGGTCCAAATTTTTGGGCCATTCCAACATGAAGAAGTATTTGCATGAAGAAAGAGTCTCAAATCAGTTTGCCTATAGAATTAGGTTCATTTAGTTCTAACTAGAAGTTGTCCATTAGTTTACCATGCAAAGAGAAGCCCAGATGAAGACTCCAAGGCAACCCTCAAATATTAAAGCAAAGAATCTAGTTAAAAATGGTGGAGCTCTAGTTCAATGCTCTCTTCTTCTGAGTGAGTTTTACCCTAATTTATGGGTCAAACTAAGTGTAAATGGATCAAGGATCCATGAAAAATTATTAGCAGTTAGTTTAGTAGTATCTTTGCTTCAAGAAGCTCTAGTTTAGATTTATTTCACTATTTTAGAGTAATTGAAACCCTAGTTGCGGGGTTCAAACTTTTGTAAATCAAAGCACTATATATTGTATCAGAACAATGTAATAAAGGTCAGATATTTTATGCAATAAATATATATAATTGGTGCTTCATTCACAGTGTGATATTGTCTGCTGTCTATGGGAAATTAATGAATTTGTGTCCACTTATTCATTTATTTCAAAGATCTTATTGTGTTTATTGTATTTGGATATGCAATTAATTAGATTGGAGTTTGCTGTTGTTCGTCGATCTTACTGTGATGAATGATTGGGAAAGATAATTATACCACTTCTAAGATAATTCTACCGCTTCAAAGATAAATCTGTCTCATGTGTGTGTGCATACTTGTGGCTTCACGATTTGATAGATTTTGAAAATTTTGCATCTTGATAAAATTTTCTCCAAACGATTGCATCCATCGAGTATAGATTCGTGACATGGTCTGATTTGTATTCTGTGGGTTTCCATCTTTCTATCATTTGATTTGAAAGGAAGGTTCAACAATGGTTTATTTACGTTAGGATCTCATTTCCATAAATTTGCTCAATTCTTGTTACCCAAATACTTGATCTTTTAAATCTGAATAGAGTAGATAATCATTATAAGGGTTCAACACATATATTACATCATTAGTGAATTACATGCATTGATAAAATTGGAAAAAACATGATAGTACTAAAGTTTATTTTGTAGCTTGAAGTCTTGAAAGAACCAGTAAAGGCCTCCTTGTGAACAATTCACATTTATCTTCAACTGAGTTTACCAAGCGGTTGTACCACAACCACAAGGAACCTTGGGAGTAACTTTGTTATTCTTTCAAGAGAGGAAATTGGATCTCAAATTCTTAATAATTGACTTGTGTAAAAAGAATTCTCAACAAGAACCTTGGATAAAAATGAAATTGTTTCTAAGATCCTAGGATCCTCGCCTCCTGCTTAAAATCACAAAGTTGATGCTATTTAAGAAATCATTGTTGGAATTATATGACGTGCCCAATGACTAAGAATGGGGGGGGGGGTGAATTAGGAACCAATAAAACTTAATTCTTTTAATCCATAGTTAGATTAACTTATTTGTTTGCATGCATATAACTTGAAAGTAAATAATCATACAGAACACATAACATAATATTTGGTTATCCAGAAACGTTCCAAAAGAAAGTAAAATTGGGGTGGGGATGATATCCACAAGATTTAGTACTGCAGTATAAATTTAGCCTGTTAGAGCTTACAATGACCACTTCTACTGGTCTACCCTGTTAGGAGCATAGAAAGGACTTTTAGGTCCACCTTGTTAAAGGATTTTGTACAATACAATAAGTAATGCAACTCAGTTAAGAGATTTAAAGAAAGGACTGTTAGGCCCACCTTGTTAAAGGATTTTTCTGATCCACCTGTGAGAATGAACTAGTTGATGATCTGCTCTGTGCAATTTTGATTGCTGAATAAGATCCTTTTGAATATAACTGATCACCTGAATGTGATAGATGAGACTCTGCTGTCCTGAAAACTTCTGCACTTAAATCAAACTGCCATTCACATGCCTTATGCATAGATTATTACTCATATACTCTTCACATAATCATAATATTTATCTACATATTGGATAAAAAAAACTATCTTACATATATATCTTTATCCAACAAATAACTCTGTAAGTCGGCTTGCAATAAACAAAATTATATTTAACAATATATGCAAAGTCGGCTTCAAACTGTCACTCGGGTCCAAAAGACTACTCGGGTGATAAACTGTCACTTGGGCGATGCTGAACACTTAGGTGATGCTAAACACTCGAGTGATGCTAAACACTCAGGTAATGCTGAACACTCTGCGACACTATATACTCGGGCAACACTGAATACTCGGGAAACATTGAATGACTAAGTGTTTTGACACTAATTGACAATATGTCTTGCCATAAGGTCTACAATCATAACCGTGGTACTTGTGACAAGAGATTATTTGATTGGTAAGTTATTTTCTTTTGAAATGAGAGAATTTGAAGATAATGTTCCTAAAGTTGGATATCCATTTAAAGCTATTATTTATAAGGATAATCAAATATATGACTCCGAAGAAAGTTCATCTATGTATCTGATATGCTAAGGAATAGGAAGAGATTTAAGAAGATGAAAGGAAGCTTGATGAGATGGGATCCCTAATTGCAAAGAGACTACCTAAGGGATCTGGTAAGTATCAAGGAAAGTTACCTTTGAAATGTTTTTCATGCAATAAGATTTCTCATATTGATTCAAGATGTCTAGATAAAGAACCTAAGTACAAGCCTAAGAAATTCAAGTCTAAATATCATAAGAAGTGTTGGTATGTTGTTGATGAAGGTGTAACTGATGATGAATATGAAAAGAGTGAAGATGAGATTGAGTTTATTGCTATCAAAGATAAAAATACTAGTTTTTTGAATGAAGAAACAACCTTGATTTTACATGTGGATAAAAAGAATGAATGAGTTATTGACAGTGGTTGTTCACAACACATGACTGGAGATAATTTTTTTTTTGTGAAATTGGAAAGGTATGATGGTGGTGTTGTCAGATTTGATAATGATACTAAGTATATGATTAGAGGTAGAGGTTCTATTACACTTGATGGTAAGAATAACACTGATGATCTATATGTTGAAGGCTTGAAGTAAAATCTTTTGAGTGTTGCGAAACTAGTTGATAAAGGTTACAACTTACAATTCAAGGATGGAATGTGCAAGATTATTGGAAGCTATAGAATTGAGATTTCCATAGGAATAAAGACTAAAGGCAATGTATTTCATTTTAACAATTCTTAGAGTAGATGCCTGATTTCTAAGATTGATGACAATTGGTTGTAGTATAAGCAATTTTATCATGTAAACTTTGATAACATTATGAAGGTAAGCACTAAAAGAGTTGTTATAGATCTTCCTAAATTGTTAAAGACTACTAATGCAATGTGTAAGGAATGTCAATTGGGTAAGTTGACTAAGTCTACATTCAATAATATTTTTTCTTCAAGTGGATTACTAGATTTGGTGCATACTGACTTATGTGGTCATGAAAGAACAAGGAGTTATTATGGGGACACGTATTTTATTTTATTAATTGATGATTATTCTAGAATGATGTGCATTACATTTTTGAAAGATAAATATGAAGCCTTTGACAAATTCAAGGTTTTCAAAGCTATAGTTTAGACTGAAATAGGATTTTAGTTGAAATGTTTGAGATTAGAAAGAGGTGGTGATTTTACTTCTACCGAGTTTAACACTTTTTATGAATATCATGGAATAAATAGACAAATGTCTGCTCTGCAAACCCCACAACATAATGGCATTATAGAGATAAGAAATATAAATATTGTAGACACTGCTAGAACTATGATGATTGAAGGAGATGTTCCAGAGATCTATTGGAGAGAAATAGTTAGCACTGCAGTATATACATTGAATCAAGTGCAAATTAATAAGGGAACATGTAGGACACCTTATTAACTTTGGTATGATCATGTTCCTTTAGTAAAATATTTTACAATTTTTTGAAGCAAATATTATATCAAAAGAGATGAAGACTTAGGAAAATTTGATCCTGGATGTGATGAGGCAATCTTTCTTGGTTATTCTTCTAAAAGAAAAATAATACAAGTATTATAACCAAAGGTTGAAAAAGCTAATTGAAAGTAAAAATTTCAAAGTAGATGAAAATTATTAAAAAATAGATCAGATCTTATAGATATGAATCAGATGATGAAGAAGACAATCAAATTGTACAAGCACAAAATCAGAATGGTTTGGTAGAATAGAATGAAGAAGTTTCAAATGAGGAAGAAGTGGAAACACATGAGTTTTCTACAAAATAAATTAAGAAGACTCCCAAGTATGTAAGGTTAAATCATTTAGAAAATCAGATTATTGGTGATAGGAATCAAGGTGTTCAGAATATAGGAAGAATTGCTACAAATGATTTTTTTTAAATTTCTAAGATTGAGCCTAAGGATGTTTATAAAGCATACAAATATGAAAGTTGGGTTAAAGCAATGGAAGAAGAGTTGGAAAACATTGAAAAGAATAAGACATGGATTCTTGTTCCCATACATAAGGAAAAATGTGATCAGTACTAAATGGGTATTCAAAAAGAAATTGATTGAAGATGACGAAGTGGTTTGGAACAAAGCCATACTTGTTTGCAAGGGATACTCATAGATGAAAGGTATTGGTTTTGAAAATAAATTTGCTCCTTTTTCCAAAATTGAAGTTGTTAAAATGTTTCTTTCATATGCTACTACAAATATTTCAAGGTATATCAGATGGATGTTAAGTTTGTATTCTTGAATGGAGAGTTTGAAGAGGAAGTCTACATTGAGAAACTAGATGGTTTTCCTTTGACCAATGAAGATGACATGGTTTTTTGATTGAAGAAAGCACTATATGGATTGAATCAAGCACCCAAAGCACTATATTTTACTGAGACTTTGTTTTGGTAAAGGTACCGATGATATTAATTTATACTTAAAAATTGATCATGAAAATATTTCTATATTGAAGTCTTTGTGGATGATATTATTTTTGGCAGAAATGAAAAGTTGAGTAAGGAATTTACTGATGAGATGCAAAAAGAGTTTGAGATGTCCATGGTTGATGAGATAAAAAAATTTCTTGGTTTGCAAATTACACAAACTAATAAAGGTATTTTCCTATCTTAGTCCAAGTATGTGAAAGAATTGTTGAAGAAATTTGGTATGGATGATTCTAAACCTGTTGGTAATCCTATGATTACTAGTTTCAAGTTGACAAAGGGTGATGATTCACCTAAAGAAAATCAAACAATATATAGATCAATGATCGGTGGGTTACTATACTTGACACAAATTAGAACGAATATTATGAATGTTGTTTGCATTATTGCTAAATTTAAAGTAAAACGAAAAGAATCACATGTTGTTTCTATTAAAAGAATTATCAAATACTTGAAAGGGTCAGATGATTATGGCTTATGGTATGATAAGGATGATTAATTTTCATTGACTGCATTTACTGATGTAGATTGGGAAGGTAATATGGATGACATAAAGAGTATAAGTGGTGGAGCCTTATTCTTGGGTAAGTGCTTAGTTTCATGGGAAAGTAAGAATTTTTTTTTATATCACAATCTACTGCTGAAGCTGAATATGTTTATGCTTCTATTAATTATACACAAGTGATATGGATGAAGCAAAAGTTGAAAGATATGAGAGTGAATATTGATGAGCCTATTTCTATCTATTGTGACAATTCAAGTGCTATCAATATTTAAAAGAACCTTGTGTTTCATTCAAAGACAAAGCATATTTATATCAAATATCATTTCTTGAGAGACAAGGTCAGTGAGGAAGAATTTAGATTGGACTATGTGTCTACAAAAGATAAGATTGTAGATATCTTTATGAAGCCCTTGCCAAATGATACTTTTGAGTATTTTTGAGGTAAGCTTGGTGTGATTGCCCCTCTTGATCAGAGCTAGAGATATATTGATTTGAATCGATCCAATGTGCTTATATATCATCATTATTCTGGATTGATATTTTTGGTGGCTACTCTTTAGGGGGAGTAGTGGTTAATCTTATGAGGTATGTGTTTGAGATTTTGTGGAGAGATGATTATTCATTTTTTGAGAGAGATGTTTGTTAAGATTTTCGGCTTCTATGAATTAGTGAATACATGTGAATTTGTCATTGATGTCAAAAGGGGAGAGATAATCATGTGAAAAACTAGTATGAAACTAAGGAAGCGACATTTCTTTATGATTGAGAAGGTTTTTTAGAGAGACTCTAAAAGATATATTGTGGATATTTCTGGTAGTACTGTTGATATCATTTCTTTGTTCATTGATTTTATTTTTCACATCATACATTTCCATAAATTCCAAAGGAGGATATTGTTGAGATTGTGCATGTATGTGCTAGAATTAATGTCTTGTCATTGATTTCAAAATATTCCTATCGTTGGTGACAATGTTCCTGGTATGTTCAATGAAGAGATTTGTTTAGTGTTGTTACTACATTGAATATTAGATGCTGTGAAGCTATAGATGTGTTGAGGAATGTATGTACTTGATCCTTTTAAAGTTGCAAAGGTTCACAGTTTAATTTGAGTGAGCTATGAAGTATTTACCAATTTTGGGTATTTTGGTTGTTCACAAAGAGATAATGTTTAAGTTATTGGATCGATGTGGATCGATTATGAAATATTCTTTGTTGCTAACGTGGTGGTGAGTTGAGAACATGGATGTGTGTCCTCAACTCAAGTGGTTCATGATTTGGATGTTGGAAAGTTATTTTTATTTTATGAAAGAGGTTGTTTAGTGTTCCTGAAGAATAATGTAGAGATGAGTATGAATTCTAAGATAAATTTGTTCCTGTTGATGTTGTGGCATTTTATTTTGCTTGCCAATGTTTCTAGATCATGTCCTATTTTTGTTGTTGGATCACGTTGGATTATGTGATTAGATTTCATGATTTTTCATGTAACGTATTGATGTTCTTATTGTTCTTGGTCAACATGGTGGCGTAGAGAATTGAGAAGGATCGTGGCGTGATTTATGGATCTAGAGCATGTTAGAGGATGTTTTTATTGATCATTTCTATGTATTAGCTGACATTCAATAGATCACATTATGTATTGAGCTATAATGAAGTAATATTTTTTATTTATGTCCCTTGTCGACATAGTTGAGATAAAGTTGATGTAATGTATATAAAGATGTAATCATTTGTGATTGCGAAGGTGTGTGAGCGAGAGATGCTGGGAGAAGAGGTATGAGTGGAATATACAATTGAGGTAGAGATTTGATGCACTTCATTATAACTTTATTGGCATATCAAAGATGTTGTTTGTTATTCTATGAGTTATGAACAATTTGTCCACTATGATTTGTGATCATAGATTGTTGTAAGGCAGTGAGCCTTCCTTTGGGTTGAATCCCTTATTGTATTTGAGTAGTGAGATCTAGGAAGTGTGCTTGAATGCATGTGCATTCCCATTTTCATTAATCCTAATAGGGTAAGGTACTTTTGACAGAGTACATTCATCTTGAGGGTTTGATCCCCACCGTGGTTTTTCCCTTAACCAGGTTTCCATGTCAAAAATCTTGGTGTTATGTGTTGATTACTGTGTTATGTTCTTGCATTCATGTTTATCATTTAGCTCTAAGATTACTTTTATAATTTGGTTGAAAGTTTTTAGTTTTTGGAGACAACTTATTGATCCCCCATCTCAGTTGTGCATGCAACCTTAATTCTAACAATAATAGCAACTTCCATCTTCCTATAGGGGAGGTGTCTATTACACTAAAGGATGTATAGAGGATCTTGTGGGTCCCTATTTGAGGGATCATACCAAAGTATAGACCAAAGGATGGGGATTCCCACATTCACCAAGTATTATATACATAGAGGTTACCTATGGTGCTTGAGTTATGCTTACTAAGGATAACACTATTTCTAGTAGGATTGATCAACAGACGACTGATGCTAGATTTGGGTGGACATAAGTTTTTTATTTTTTGGTTGAGGGTATTGTACCATATGATAGGTGATGTTATTACATATTAATAGGGATATGTAATGTGTATGCATTCAGGTATAACATTGTAAATTATATCCCTATGTAATTTCTTTCTCAACTAGGCCCTATTTTTAGCATGTATGACCTCTCAAATCTTGTCCTGCTTTCCCAACTCATTTATACATGTAATTTTAACTTCCTTTTTTTCTAGATAGGAGCTCGGGTTTCAATTTGGTATTGTATTGAGTGGACCAAGGCACCTAGGATACTTCATTCCTAGGAATGAGCCAATTAAAGTGCTCCTTTCCCTGATGATTGAGCCTAAATTTAAAGTGCATAATAGTAACATTATTTTAGTGAGGATTTTGATCTCACGTTTCTTTCATCGAGTTTCACACCATGAAATATTGTAAGAGGTATACAATAAATCTACCCTCCCTCATTTTGGATATATCCCAAGTGCAATTGGAGCTCTCAACTACAATATCACATATAAGAATTCAAGGAGCAAGTTTTCAACATTCAAGGCATTTTATCCCATGATATTATTCATTTTGCAAAGCTTCAACAACCTTCAAGAAAACATGTATTTATGATTTCCTTTTAGGTGTTTTAGAGTAATATTATTGCACCAACACTTGTGATTACATTAAAAGAGCATTACATAATCAAGTACATACGACATCTACATTTTTTAGATCTAATTTATATTGCATTTCATTTGCAAGGTTAATTTATAAAATGGAAATTGACTCAATCAAACCCCTTTATACAAAATATTTTACCTCTTTTTTGTGTATAGGTACAAGTGGTAGACACATAGAAAAAGATACAATCTGTAAGTTGTTTCATTTGCAACTACTAGGAACTAGTTAAGCTAGGCACATTGTTCATGGGACAAGGTCAACTAGGGCACCTCGCTCCTATTATTTTTCCCCAAATTTAAATTTCTGGTCAATTGTAGTCTATTGGTTCTAGATCCTTTTCAAAAAATGTTTATCTGTTCTCAGTCCTTCTATACACACAAAAATCCCTCATTTCTCTCCTTTGAACCCCAATTCTACATTCTTCCATCCATAATTATATTATACCACAACCCTCTATTTACAATGAAGGATCATTACATCCATCTAGCACTTAATCCCTCTTGATTCATATTGATCATCTTCCTTCCAATGTAAGAGGATATTGCTTAAGCTTCCTAGTTTTTCCTTCATATCTAGTAAACCCTATTTCTCAATGTAGACACCCTAAATTGGTCAACCAAAGTCAAAAGGGTCAAACCAAGTCAACATCATGGATTAATTAAAAAAAGGAATTAATTAATTAAATAAAAGCCTAAGGGATTAATTAAAATACATAATTGATTTAATCAATTAGTTATATAGTTCAATTAAATGAAATTAAATACAACCCATCTAATTACCCTACATGGCCAATTTAATTAATTGTTTGAATTAATTATTTCCTAACTTCAACAAAGGGGATAAAAATCAATTAGCTAATGAGAAGAGAGTATTGAAAGCACATGGATCACTCCAAGATTTTCCATCTTAGCCACTCATTTATCCTTTTCTATCCTCACCTCCCATTTTGTCATCTTGTCCCCCTATTTGAAACCCAACTTAACCTCTCTCATCTAATCATGGTTAACTCACTCTACCCCCTACCCTTGGGGAAATCCTATGAGTAGAATAAATTTATTAGTTCAATCCACCAATTCAAATTTACTTGAGATAAATTCACTTTATCATCACAACTTTACATCTAAGATCATTTGGATTGTCATTATAGCCAAATATGCATCCATTGTTTAGAGTAATTAGGATTCAATAACATAATTAGATTCATTTTGCATCATAATTCATCATGTTTTTAGCTTAATTTTCTTATCATGTAGCTTGATCTTCATCATATATCAAATTCTCATTCTAGGATTGTCACTTTAGGAGTGCTTAAGATCTAAGAGCATCCTTAGTCTTCGTAGTTAGAGAGACATGAGACGGTTTTAATTGTTCAATTTGGATTGTTTAACATGTTAGATCTTTAAAGTTATTCAAATTAATAGAATTGAGTTAATGTTTCATGAATATACTTTTAATTGTATACAAAATGACACCCACCGTGGGGCTCAAAGCCCCAATCTAACCAAATTTGATGTTTATGTGCTAAATTTGAAGTGTTTTGTGTTGCAGATGTGAAAATTGTAGGTATAGTAGTGCCTTTAACAAAATAAATGACGTGTATAGAGAAAATTTTGACGCATGTGCAGGACTAAATATTGCATATGAGATAAATTTTGATGCATTTGCAGCTTCAACTAGCATTTATACAACAAAGAGTGACGCATTTGCATGTAGTTTTGATGCATGTTAAATTCCTTTTATCTTTTATCTCATTATTTCAACGCTTACCAAAGATATTTCTACCACATTTAAGGATACTTTTAGCACGTACTAAATTACAATCTATTAAATAGTGCATAACAGTAGATAGATACCACATTTAAAGTTTTGTCACACTTTGAAATCTATTTTAGCGTGTGTTAGTTAGCTTTTGATGCCTAAAGTAGGTTAAAATAGTGTGTAGAAGATTACATATGCAAATTAAAAAATTTACATATTTAATTTGGTATAATTGTCTATAGACGACTGAACACAGAAAAGTGAGGGATCCGAAAACTCAAAATCCAAAATATTATGAAAAGAAAGAAGAGAAGAAGGAAAACAAGAGGTGGAACAAGGTAAAATCTTCCATAAAATCTTAAACTGAGCTTCTAGAAAGAATAAGTATGCATAATTATTGGAGAATAGTATATCTTTATCAAGATTTTGATAACGTGACATACTCTCCTTTGGATGATACTTCCTTTGATGCTTCTATTTGAAATGAATTAATAACTTTTGAAAATGCACGGGGTTTCTTTATCTTGGATTTTTTTTGTGTTGGAGTAATGTGTGTGAAGGGGATGTTAAGGAGGTGGAGAAATAGCTTTTGGTAAGTGAAAATTGCAAATAAACAATCAAAATTACACCTAGCCTTTGGCTAGCTATGAAGGAGGTAATCTTCAATCCTTATGTAATTTGCTTAAATTATGACATTCAATTCAAAATATATCCTAATTAGAAGAAAGAACATTAGAATGCTAAGTGAGGCATTAGGGATATGCTCTTCACCTTTTGGTGAATCAAAATCCTAGACATGCTAAATTTGACAGGAAGATAAGCTAAGAAATTTACCAAACACTTAAACAAAGTCTTCTTGTTTGTGGATGAAAGTACTAGGTATGTGCTCTTCACCTTTTTGGCAAATAAAAAAGCCTAATGTGCTCTATTCCCTCTAGATTAAAAGGATTGGGAAAGAAAAATGTTAAACATTTTTTTGAAGTGAATAAATAGGGATATTCTCTTCACCTTTTGGTGAATCAAACTCCTAGACTTGTGTTCATTTCGATTTATTGCTTTCATATGCACATGCTAGAACTTTAGTGGGCCTTCCTCCTGAGAACATGCCTTAGCAAGGCCGATGAGAGGGATGACCTAAAGTGGGAACGATGTGAAGCCAACCTATTACACCCAATATAAATATATACATCATTTAATTTGAAAAACTTAGAGGGAAAAACATCAAATGCCTAGACTCGTAGGGCTATAGGTCTTAATCACGCATGCGCGACTGAATTTTCCTTGTATGGTTCATTTGATATTCTTTTTTGGAACCTGAATTAAACACCCGGTAAATATAGAAACACCTACCTTTTATAGCCATGTTTAAAAGCAAAAATTGACCTTAGATAGCTTGCTTGAAATGATTCTATTGCAAAAATACCCATGGAAATGATCTTAAACATACACTTTGTGTTTAAAAATTGAGGATAAAGACAAGTATTTTGTGATTTTAGTGCTTGAAGATTCATGATTACAAACAAAAAAACATCCATTCAAATCTAAAAATAAACTTAAACTTTTAATCAATCAAGTTGTGATAAAAAATAGCGAAGTATCAAATTTTTGTTAATGTCGGTCTTCACCCGATCTTATTATATCAAAATATCTTTACAAGAAGATGAGACTTACCTTAGGAAAGAGATACCTTATTCAAAAACAACACCTCTATTATCATATCAACCTTTCCAAGAATAAGAGGAAGAAGAACAAGAAAAAAATGGCACACATATTTATGTATGAGGATCCTAATAACAATGAAGCCAATAATTCCAACAACCACGACATTAACACCAATGGTGAAAGAAGCAATGGAAATAATGATAATAAAAATGGGGAAAACAATGGGAATAATGGTGGAAATATAAATCATCAAATTCAAGATGAAGAGACAATGGAAGAAAGAGTGAATGAAGCTGCCCAAAGTTCTTTATTCATTTAAGTCATGGAAAAATTCCTAGAAAGGGATAAAGAGAGATACTTCCTAAACCTAGCTCAATTAGGATTTAAGATTCATCATGATTATGATGTAAACTATAAATAAAGATGAAGAATAGGAAAATTTGATAGGGGTGATGAATAAACAATTTAAAAATTTCCAAAGGAAATCAGACAACACAAAAAAGGAAGTGGCTCCAAAACAATTCTCAATCAAAGCCATATGACCATTTCCATTTGATAAGAGTCTAATTATGGTACCTTTCCTTCCAAATATAGTCTTTCCAAAATATGATAAATAATTGGGTAACTCTGACCAACAAGACCATTTAAGGTAATTTTGTGCACTAAGCTTGGAATTTATGCTTAAAACCACTTGTCTAATGAGGCTGTTTCCTCAAAGCTTCGAAGGGCAGGCCATGGAGTAGTTTTCAAAACTACCCCTAGGTATCAAAATGTTTGAAGAATTATCCTAAAAATTTGTCAATCATTACTCTTATAATATTAAAAATGAGGTCGCCATGCTAAAATTATGCAATACTAAGCAAAGATATGGTGAGTCCTTTTTAAACTTCCTACAAAGATAGAGAGCGACCTTTTCTCGCTATCCTAGAAGTATACCCGAGAAAGAGAAAATGAACATTTTCCTAAATAAATTAAATATGGAATTAAATTATCAATTATAATTCAATGTCCACCCACTTTTGAAAATATCATTTAAAATAGGATTAAATAGAAGAAGTTTTAGTAAAACAAGGAGAACTAAAACTTTACAAAGAAAACAAGGGTTTCTTTAACAAAAATTACAATTTCAACAATAACAAATCTTCCAATAACAACAATGAGAAACCTAGTTTTTGGTTAAATAACACCAATTAAAACCTTGTTAATGATGATGTGGTAGAGGCAAAAAATCTTAAAGCTACTCCCTTCAATATTTCAAGTGGGTCTAACAAAGCTACAATGTTGATCAAACATCAAAAACCTTGTTCAACAACAACACATTTTTAAACAATAAAGGAGCCAAAAAACCAAGGCCTTTCTTTAATTCCATACCGATGAGGAAGTTCACACCCTTGGGTAAACTTCTCAAAAATGCATTAAGGACTCTCATTTCCAAAAAAATCATTACATTACCAGAGGCAAAACCACATGAACCACAAGTTATGTCCTCATGGTGGAATAATGTGCATCATTGTGAATATTGTAGAAAAAGGGCACGAAATGAATGAATGCATGTGATTGAAGCACGTGGTACAAGACTTGATAGATGATGGTACAATTAAGGTAGATGGACCTCAAAATAATGAATACCACGTGGAATTCAAAACTCCTTTTCTAAATCACAAAAAAATTAAATTCTAACCAAAAAAATCAAAGTAATGACAAGGTCAATTTTGCCCTTACCTATGACAATGTCATCAATTCCCTATCAGGATATGAAAATATAATCAATGTCATTGTGGTTAAGGATAAACCAGAAAAAGAGACTTCTAATGTTGTGACAAGGGGGCAAGCTTCAAACATTACAAGGGACCACCCCTAAAACCACTTGGCTCAATCAATCATCTTCTTCTTCGGGACAATAACCTTGTGGACCAAATCCAAAATACATCGACACAAATATATATTTTAGAATTGTCAAAACTTTCATCAACTCACAAAGAAATATTGTAAAAAGATTTTGTTGAGACTAATGTTCCTAATGACTTGGATGTTGATAGATTTCAAAACATGGTTGGACACCTCATTGTACCTCATTGCCTATAATTTTTTGAGCATGATGATATGTCCCTAAATGATCCCCAAAACCTTCCATTGCATATAGAAGTCTTGATCCATAAACACCGTGTCAAAAGAGTCCTAATTGATGGAGGTGATGGCCTAAACATTTTCAACTTGAACCTTGTAAAAGATTTAGGACATGTCGAAGATGTTGTTGATCCAAAAAGAAAAATTACCATCAAAGCTTATGATGATATGGAAATATATTCCAAAGGAATGGTGGTTTTACCCATTAGAGTTGGTCCAATTCAAAAGGAAACAATTTGTCAAGTTCTTGATCTAAAGTTGACATATAACATCTTGTTAGGAAGGCCATGGATACACGAAATGCAAGAAGTGCCTTCACCCTATCATCAATGTATAAAATTTCCATACATGGGTCAAGATATCACTATGAGTGAAGACTTAAATCTGTTTCAATATTGCAATAATATAAAACATGGGAATGATTCGTTGGTCCCACATAATAGTGAAGGTTATACCTCAAGTATTCTCAATGAAGCCAATAAAGAAAAGGTTCCAAGTTTGAACTCTAAGTTAAAGGGAAAAGAAAAGATGGAAAAATAAAGTGTTATTGTTGATTAAAACAAATAAAAAACTAACTTACCTACTTCGACTAAGGGAAAAGACAAATTTATCTTTTTAGATTCGAAAGGTGAAGACAAAAAGAATACTAGCCTAAGTATTCCATATCAAGATGAGAAAAATTCAAAATACTCCTAGTTTGAAAAATAAATGACCAAATAAACACATTACCAAAAGATGAACAATTTGAGGAAGAACTTTGAAGGGAAATGTAAAATCAAACAAAAGGAGGGAGGAGATTATTTTGTGTCACTATTTGATTTACCTATTTCCCCTAGATCACATGGAAAAAAATCTAGTTCTCATCCTCTTGAGAAATATAACAAAAAAATTGTAAGAGGTAGTAATTCCACATCCAAAGAAGAAGATGATAATTTCAAATGACTCCAAGTTTTAAAAATAAATAACCAAATAAACACATTACCAGAAGATGAACAAATTGATGAAGAACTTTGAAGGGAAATGTAAAATCAAACAAAAGGAGGGAGGAGATTATTCTGTGTCACTATTCGATTTACCTATTTCCTCTATATCACATGGAAAACCATCTAGTTCTCATCCTCTTGAGAAATATAATGAACATTTTGTAAGAGGTAGTAATTCCACATCCAAAGAAGAAGATGGGTTACAAAGGAAAAGGTCCTTTAGCACAGAAAAATGAAGGTTTGCTAGAACCAATAGAGATAACTTGGAGAGTTAGAAAGGAGAAATTAGGAATAGGTTATACTCAAAGGAACTATCCTCAATTATATGAACAAATTATACAACTAAATTCCCATAGTGATGAAGATTCAAATGAATATGAATAGTATTCTTTGTACAAAGAATCTTATCATGACAAAGATGTGTATGTAATTAATACCTATGCTCCTATATCTAATTCAAGAAAAGACTCAAGTTAAAATCAAGGATCAAGTTCCAATCAAGGACCTAGTACTCATAAAGAATCAAATTAAAGGAAAGAATCAAATGGAGCTCACTGGGAAGGTGAACCCTGGCTAACTTCATTACTAGGAGAATCTAATGTTAGGTTTAACCCACAATATTTTTATCCTCAATAAACCCAAGAGGAATCGAGTGAGGATAATTTTGATCCAAGTTCTATGGAACACCTTGAACAAGTACATGTTATAGATTTGAATGATACATTGTATGAATCCTTTAAACCCTATAAATTTACCTAACGATCCCTTATCCCTTAAACATACTGAACTAATTTATTGGGATTTAGTTGATCCAAGTGACATACCATTATTTCCCAATGAAAATTTGTTGGCCTTGTACCTAAATGTGGTTGAACACCCTTCTATGAATGCATTTTATCAAAGAAGAAAAAAGGAGGAAAGTTTCCAATCTCTTAGTCCCAAAAGAAAAGAAAAGAATAAAAAATTAAAGTGTCTAGTGGTGAAAACACAGTGTGGCAATGCTAGACCTAGAAAAAGTAAAAATAAAAGATGTTTTTGAAGGTGAAAATTCAACTATGGCACCCAAGGAAGAGAGATTGGACACTTTACCAGAGCACTATGATGAAATATCTTCTATATTAATCAAACCCATAAAAAAGGTGAACATCGCAATAGAGTTAGAGCACAAGATCACAAATCTGGAAGCATGTTTGAATTTTCAAATATGTCTCTTCATAGGTACCAAATCTAGGTATAGTGACATCACTTGGTTTGGATAATAACTCATCAGTATGAAGTGTCACAATATCACCATAAACTTCATAGCTCATCGGTAAATCCCAAGATGTTCTTGGCTATACCGCCTGCAACATGCATGTATCGGTATCCACAATGAAACAAATATCAATTTTTTATTTCTCTACTATACTGGTTGGCATACGTCCCCTCTCATGAATTTGTTTATGAAAATCCTTAAAATAACCTGACATAGAACTATTGAAGTTATTTCCTAACATTGTTATGCATTGTTTGATTTGCACTACTGCAGGTCTATCGGTTGACCATTAAAAATGACCAATTCCAGGAAAATGATTTTGCAAATAGAGGAATATACATGCTAGTAGTGAAACTAATTGAATGTCTGTTTCTTGTATTTCTTGATTATTTCCTTGTTCACCAAGAATTGTCCTCTCATAACCTCACATAGGTCGTATTGAGCATTTTCCTTGATCATCTGATAGGCTGCATGTATGCCTCCACTGGGCACACTGTTCAATCGACTCAACTGATAAACTTTGTAACCGATCACCACTGAAGCAAACTTCACTTCTGCAGCTTCAATGTAATTTATAGTCATAACACACTGATCTTTATTATAATTATTAAGATGAGTGACCTCTCTAGCTGGAATAGTTCTTAAAATAGGTACATCATCGATCACACACAATCCATTCACTACTTGGATAATTTACTTGGTAATCTTGAGTGGTCTGTCCAGCCATAGAAACTGATCGTAGAATTGACTCAAAATATTTATGATCCAATCCGTTTTGAAATCATTAGGTAGGTTAGCAATAAATGTAAAACCCTTATCAGTCAATTACTTCTGCTCGTCCTTTAGATTATCTCCATCACATAGTCCAGAAAATGCATCAAATATAACACTATATCCGAGATCTTCAATTTTGAAATGAATAAAGGATCTCACATTTTATGTCAATAGTACACTATGTGGTATTGAAGATAGGGCACCAACATGATCATTCTCTTCCACCTTCAAAGGATGTAATTTGAAAACTGGTCTCGGCTGATCAATGATCAATGATGCTTACAATGATTGCTTCTCAACACAATCTTCAGAACATGGAGATACCACTTCAGCTTGTTATAAGAGTTCCTCACACACTGCTCACTCCAAGCATAGAAACACAATCTCCAATCTAGAATCACTTCATAAACACTTAACTTATGCTTGCAAATGCACTTCTTGGCTTCTAGAGTGTAAAGTGACAAATGAACTTCAATTTTTCCTTTATAACATCTCAATTCCAAGTAACAAATGCAAATAGTCAAATTGTAATTTTAAACGGTCACAACGGTTAGAAACATAAAAGTCACTATGTCATAATAAAAAAACATTATGCGGTCACATAGAATCTTATGTAACACAATTTACCTCATTAGACATCATTAGGCATCCAATTGATATATCTTACCATGCATACAAACTTAGGGGATAGATTATAGATATTACTTGTTTTACTCCCCTTAAGCCAACTTATTTGACTTATTTAGATGACAAAGTTTCAACATTATACAATGTAGTGGAGTTCTCTTTCATTTTAGAAGACTTTAATTCTCCTTTCTTAACCCATGTATCCTTCATCTGCTTCTTAATTTCTTGAACATCTCCTATCTTCTTACCTTTATCATTACCAAGATTACTCACTGGTTGACCTCTAGTGTTATTCTTCTTTGATCTGCAAGACCTAGAAATATGTCTAATCTTATTGCAATTGAAATACCAGTTTTCCTCCATGGTCCAATATTTCCTCTACCGGTTCTCATCCTGCAATTCACTACGGTATGTACAAAGTTTTGATAGAAAAAATAGGTAATATTGAATTGTCTCTCCCTTTGGAAAGGACTTCTCTAGTTCATAAATGGCTTTAGATTATTGATTCTAGCCCTGGAATAATTATCCTTATGACCATACTTGTTACACAAAAAATAGTTACCTTGAAAGGCATTCGATCTAGCATTGAAACCAACCAATCTACCAAAATAATTTTCATACCTAAGAACAAATGGACTAGGTTTAGACCAACAAACATTAGAAGTATGTCCTTCCTTGTGACAATTGAAACATAGAGGTCTATAATTCCTCTTAAAAGGTTTTTTTTTCACCTTGGGTGTAGTCTTCTCTTCTCCACGAGTCTCCTTAGTGCTAGATGAATCATCGACTTCATATTTGGAAAAACCTATTCCTTGTCTTTCACCATGTCTCATTTGTTTTGAGATTTGTTCATCAAGTTTAGTAGAACTCTTGTTGAACTTATTCAACATGTAATTATCACTCTTCAACTTTTCTTTCAACTTTGTATTATCATCTCTCATATGTCCATTCTCACCTATGGCATTAACATTTTATTTATTAGTATCATGTAGATGTTCCCTTAATGTACCAATTTATTTCTTAAATCTGAAAAGTTCATCCACCTTAGCTGCTAGGGTTTTATCTTTAGCTTTGTTTGCAGCTCTCCTTGCTCCTAGATCTTCACCCATTCTCAATGAGAAGTTTTCCAACTCCTTTTTCATGTTTTTATTTCTAGATTCAGGTTGACAAGTATCTTGTTCATGTCCTTGTTATCCTTGGCAAGTTGCTTATTCTCCAAAGTTACAACTTCAACTACAGATTCATCCGATCCACTTTTCTCAGAAAGGTGTTCAATAAGATCTTGAATTTCAGTAAACTGTTCGAGGAGCTCCTATCTTTTACCCCTAGATATCTTCAAATGGTTTTAAAATTTCTCAATCATAACCTTAGCCTCAATAAATTGTTTTTTATAGAACTCCATATCTCCCTTAAGGATCTCTCCCAAGCTTTTAGACTTCTTTAAGGACACAATGCTCTGATACCAATTGCTGATATACAGAAGCACTGAGAGGGGGGAGGGGTGAATTAGTGAAAAAAAAAAAAATCATTCAACCAAAGATCTAATTATGATCTTAAGCAACATCCTCAAAATCAAACAACTATAACTATGCAATAGAAGTAAAGTAATTCAGTCAACCAAAAATCCTAAACTATAACACCACTAATTTTTATCATGGAAACCCTTTTTAGAGGGAAAAAACCATGGTGGGGATGACACCCACAAATATCTTCACTGTAGTTAAAAGAGTTTCTCGGTTAAGATCTTATAATACCGTGTTAGGGGCTCACCCTGTAAGGAGTGACTAGTACCTTGTTAGAAGTACAATTAAATCTATTAAGATCTACCTTGCTAGAGGATTTTGAACTCATTCTCAGAAGTCACCTTGTTAGAAGATTTAAACAATAAGACATGTTAGGATCCACCCTATTAAGGGATTTTTCCTTTCTAACATATTAGAGTTAGCCTTGAGGGTTGAACTCAATTTGCTGATCTTAAATGACACTAATTTCCTGAAAGATCCAATTCAGTCTTTGATCTCTTAACACAATACACTATCTCTATCTCTAATCGCAACCACTAAAACATGATCAAAAACCCTATATCTCTAATTTATCATCCCTTTATATAGCTATTCTTAAGTCAGTTAAACATTAAAAATAATCCACAACTCATCCCTCAATTTGACCTAATTCATGAAACTTTGTGTCAATAAATCTTCAAATGTCGGCCCAAAAATGTAATACAAACATTTAATATAAAATATCATTGTTAACTTGACCACCTTAACCATTTTATCAACATGTTTCAATCGGTAACTCAACCGGTTCACATAGAACAATCACCAAAAAACTATCTTTCACACTATTGTGTTAAATGTCACTGTCGTAAATCTGCACTCCTCTGATCATAATAAGACTTTGGTAATGATCACATCTCCCAATATTATCACCATATTAAGTGCTACTCAAAACTCAAAATTGTTACTATCTTCCTACTGACTGATCATAACACTGAGCATATCTGCTTCACCGATTCATCTTTTCAGCCGGTTATGGTAACCTATGCACCAAAATTTATAGATTTTCCCTACCAAAATTCGTCATAATGCCAATAATGAATAATGACATTATTCTTCCATCCTCTCACTGGCATGCTAAGCGAGTGCACTATAGGGATCTAAAATATTTAGAGTGAGAAATTTAAAAAGGTTATATTTCAGCATTTGCTAAGTTGTTCCTCTTATTGGGTTACATGTTGATGGAAGGTTATATGGGAGTGTACCTTTTTCAGCTCAAACTATTTTGAAATGGAATACTAAAAAAATAAATACTTTAACAACTTTAATAATGTCAAAGATATGATGTTTCCATAGTCCATCAGAGATACCCGTGGAAAAATTTAAATCTTTGTGGGATGTAAGTTTACTTGTGTAATTTGATGTTGCAAAGTGGCAAGTTAAATCGAATTGATTTGCTATGGTTAAATTAGTTATACATCTTGAATTGTTTATTGGGATTTAGTTGAGCCAAGTGACATACCCTTATTTCCCAATGACAATTCGTTGGCCTTGTACCTAAATGTGGTTTAACCCTCTTCCATAAATGAATTCTATCAAAGAAGATCAAAGGAGGAGAGAAACCAATCTCTTAGTCCCAAAATAAAGGAAAAGAATACAAAAACTAAAGGGTCTAGTGGTGAAAAACATAGCGTGGCAATGCTAGACCTAAAATAAGTAAAAATAAAAGACATTTTTGAAGGTGAAAACTCAACTGTGGCACCCAAGGAAGAGAGATTGGACACTTTACCAAAGCACTACGAGGAAAGATTTTCTATATTAATCGAACCCACATAAAAGGTGATCGTCGACATAGAGTTAGAGCCCATGATCATAAATTTGGCAGCATCTTTGAATCCAGAAGAAAGACAAGAATTCATTGAATTCTTTAAAGAAAAAAAATTTAATTTTGCATGGTCCTATGTAGATATGCTGGGACTAGATCCAAATCTCATCATGCACCACTTAAATATAAAACCAGGAGCTAAGCCAGGCAAACATAAGCTAAGGAAAATGCATCCTTACATAATATTACTAGTAAAAGATGAATTGAATAAATTGTTAAAGGTTGGTTTCATAAGAGTTATTTCTTATGCCAAATGGATCTCCAACATTGTACTAGTCTCAAAGATGGAAAAATCAATTAGGATGTGTATAGACTTCAGAGATGTTAACCTAGCATTCCCTAAAGATGACTTTCCATTACCAAGCATTGATGCTATAAAGGATCTAACAACAGTACATTCTAAGTTTTCCCTCATGGATAGATTCAACAGGTACAACCAAATAAAGATAAATCTTGAGGATAAGGATAAAACAACTTTTACATGTTCTTGGGGTACCTTTTGTTGGAATGTAATGCCCTTCAGTCTCAAAAATGTCAGAGCAACTTATCAAAGGGCCATGATTACAATTTTTCATGATATGATGCACAAGTTCCTAGAAGACTATGTTGACGACATCTTGGAAAAATATCATACAGGAAAGAATACTTAAAGATTTTGGAGAAAATGTTTATAAGGTTAGATCACTTCAAAGTGAGGCTAAATACTAAAAAGTGTGCATTTGGTGTACAATCTGGAAAATAACCAGGCTATATAGTATCTACAAAGAGAATAGAAGTAGACCGCGAAAAGGTTAAAAATATAATGGAAATCGGGGCACTAAGAAATATAAGTAAAATAAGGTCACTTCAAGGAAGGATACAATCAATAAGATGATTCATTTCTCAATTTTCTGAGAAATGTCATTCTTTCACTCAACTTCTTCATAAGGACACAATTTTCAAGTGGGGCTATCAATATGATGAAGCCTTTGCATTCTTCAAGAATTATTTTATGAATCCACCCATATTGATGCCATCCACCAAAGACAATCTATTAATCCTATACATTTCAGCAATAGATCATTCATTAGGTGCTCAAGAGGATGAAAAGGGAAAAGAAAGGGAAATCTATTACATTAGCAAGACCTTGGTTAAGTATGAGATAAATTATAGTTTCATTGAAAGGGCATGCCTAGCAGTAGTTTTTTCTTCACAAAAACTATGTCACTACATGTTGGCACATAATATTAATCTCGTAGCTAAGTTGGACCCGTTGAAGTATCTACTTAGAAAGACAACTCTAACATGAAGATTAGAAAAGTGGGTCATGGTGTTGAGTGAATTTGACATCAAATATATAGAGATAAAAAATCTCCTCTAATAGATAATCAACCTATTCAAGTAGAATTCCAGGATGCATAGATAATAAACATTGAGGCTAAAATATGGAAACTTTACTTTGATATATCTTACACACAACATGGATCGGGGACATGCATTCTACTCATCACACCTCAAGGATATACTATTCCAAATTCATGTAAAATTATCTTTCCATGCACAAATAACATTGCAGAATATGAAGCTCTAGTCATAGGCATCAAAATGGCCCTGTAATGGAAAGTGAAAGAATTACAAGTCTATGGCGACTCTCAACTTGTGACAAATCAAATAAATGATTATTATCAAACCAAAGATGACAAGTTGATGCCTTACAAGAGAATGATAGAGAATTTGAAGATATAATTTGTCTTGATAACTTTTGAAAAAATACCAAGGGATAAAAATAAAGCAACATATGCAATGACAACTTTAGCTTCTCTTTTACAAATACCATAGCAAAGTGCTAGATACAAATTCTTGGTGGAAGAGTTGGTAAAACTCGCATTTGAATTTTTTGATTGCCAAATTATTTTTTTGTTAGTTGGACACGAATCCCCATGGTATGGATCCCTTTATACCTATTTAAAAGATGAAACATTACCTTTGGACCAATCTCAAAACCAAGGAAGAAATTTTATATGCCAAGCTTCCCACTATAGCCTTGTTTCAGACACATTGTATCGTAAGCGTCTTGATGGAACACTTCTTAGGTGTCTGGAGAATGAGGAATAAAAAATTGCTTCACATGATGTTAATGAGCGAATATGTGGGTCTCATTCAAGAGGTTCAAACTTAGCTAATAAAATCCTTTGAATAGGGTATTGTTGGCCAACTATGGAAAAAGATGCTTGTCAGTTTGTCAAAGTATGCCAAAAATATGAATATCATGGAAATTTTATTCATGTACCGGCACAAGATTTAAACAAAATGACTATACCTTGTCCCTCCTATCAATGGGGGTTGGATTTAATTGAGATGATTTACCCACCTTCATCCAGTGGTCATAAATTTATCATAACTACTACAGAGTATTTCCCCAAATGGGTATAAGTCGTGCCTCTATGAATTGTAAAAAGAAATCAAATTTCATTGTTCATCTTGAACCATATAATGTGTAGATATGGCATTCCTCATTCCATAATAAATAATAATGAATTACAGTTTAAAAAAAGGATTTTGACGATTTGCGTGAAAAATTCCACACCATTCACCATTCTTCTTTAATTTGCTACCCTCAAGGGAATGGTCAAGCATAAGCTACAAATAAGAATATCGTTAAGATTTTAAAGAGAACAATTGATAAATCAAGAAGGGATTGGCATGTACAATTGAATATGACATTGTGGGCATACAAAACAAGCATAAGAACACCAACTAGAGTGATACCCTTGTCATTGGTCTATGGTGCAGAAGTTGTTTTACCCTTAGAAGTTGAGATTCCATCTTTAAGAGTATCTTTTCAGGGATTAGTGACAGATGAAGATTACATAATTTCTAGACTCCAAAAACTTGAGTTACTTGAGGAACCCCAAACACAAGCCTATGAACATCTAAAGGTTTACCAAAATAGAATGTCAAGGAAATACAACAAGAAGATAAAACCTAGAGAATTTCAAGTTGGTGACTTAGTGTTGAGAGGAAATCCTAAGAATCAAGAAGAGAGAAAATAAAGGAAAATAGAGAGTAAATTGTATAGGATCTTTTATTTTCACATCTTCCTTTGGAATAGGGACATATAAGTTAGCCGATTGCGAGAGAGAAGAATTGCAAGAACCCATTAATAACATCCATTTGAAAAGGTTTTATACCTAACCAGATAAAAGAGTATCAAATCGAAAGAGTACTAGTAGTGAGAGTATCATATGAAATAAATCATCATTCCTTGTATGGAAAAATTTGATCCTAAATAAAATCCAAAAACATCAAAAAGTAGAAAAGTACAAAAACAATGAAAAAGAGTTCCTGAAGAAATCAATGAGAAAAAGTGAAATAAATTTAAGTGGTGAAAACCTGGTAAACATGAGCCATTTGACCATTAAGTCAAGCCTAGTTTCTTTTCCCATCTGCATCTTTCTGTCATCTTGTATATATTCATGTATTATCCATCATTTGTATATAGTCATAATAAAATATCAGAGATGCATTTTCATATCCAAGTTTGCATCATGGTTTTGAAATTTGTGTAAATCTAAAATCATTATTAAACCAAACCAGGGCCACTAATCCAAAACAAAGAAGTTGATCAAGTATGACATGGATTCACAAAAATCAATGGATCAAACAAAAAATGGGGAACTTGAACCTTTGATCCATTTAAATTTCCAAATCACCTTTGATCTCGAACTTAAGTAATTTATACATTGATCCTTGACATCAAATGATTTCATATTTACCCGGATCAAAACTATAAACAAAGATCAAAATGAATGAAATTCTACTTGAAATATGGATCTCAAAACAATAAAAAAATGTTCAATATGTTTCTTGATTTTTTGGTATCATGTCTTTTTAGCAGATCAATGAGGTATTGAACTAAGATGAGAAGTGATGAAGACATTGTTGGCACATGCAAATTTTAAAAAGGAATTTGAGGTTTCCATTTTAAATTTTAGTAGAAAACATTCATCCAAGTCTCAGAAATGGATTACCTTAGAGGTCACGTGGTGTCATTTTTCCGGGTTGAGAGATCTACAGAAGGAGATAGTTGTTTTTGTTCATAAGTAAAGGGATCTTCCTTGCATGTGCGACCTAAGGAATGAGGGCTATCTTCATGTTTCCACGTGCTGCAGTGTTTTGTTCAAAGGAATGCTCACAAGCATATATCCCACATCGGTTGCAATAGGGAAGGAATTACTATTTTTTATTTATCAAGGCATAGTAATGGATTTACAAGAGGTATGCCTCTTTTGGAAAGAGGTTCGTGTGCAAGGTGGCCGGCTGACGGTCGATGAGAATATTTTATGGGCTCGTGCCCATGTGGTGATGATTGAGAAGAATCGGTAGAAAATTGGAGCATGCCACCTAGGAGATTGATTGAATTATGATATAGCGAGGGGATATGTGGAAGATGCAGGTGTTGTCTCATCATGACCTCGCAAGGTAATGAAGCAATCAGGAAGTGGAGTTGTGATGGTGTGAGAGTGTGACACATTATAGAAAAAGGGAGATCACAACGTCGCATGGTTTCCTGATGGTTCATGGTTGTAATTGCGAGCTTGCGAGCAGTTAAGAGAAATGCTTGTTGCATGGTTGCAAGTCATATTGACAGTTAATAGGACTTGTAACTGTGTGATAAAAATATAATATTTTGGTATTGCAATGTCACAGCCATTTGTGATGGTTAAGAAAAAATGTTGTGATGTTGTGACAAACAGAAAATATCAAATCGCTATTAGGATTAGGTAATACTAAGAGGGGGGTGAATCAGTATTACAACACTTAAAATAAACTTTAAACCAATTCCACATAAACCATAAGCATACAAAAATCAAAGGAACATAAACAAATAACACAATACTCATAACATCATTATTTGTTTTCAAAGAAACCCTGGCCAAGGGAAAACCCTGGTGGGGATGGTACCCACAAGCATGCACTAAAGTATAATGTCCCTTTTAGGAGAACTATCCCTGTTAGGAGCTGAATATTATGTAGTACAATTCCCTGTTAGAGGAATACAACCTTATTAAAGGTATACAAAACCCTGTTAGGGGCCAAATGAGCTTACAACTCTTACAATATACTTCTGTTACAAAAGTGTTCTCAATAATGAACAAAACCAAGAATCTCTAATGCTTAGATAGTTCTAGTCATAGTTCTACAATAATCTCTATCATCCTCTGCTCTGCCATTCATATCTCATATATCATATATCCATCTAGTACATCCATTCATACTTTGCTCTACAAAAGTATATATATATATATATATATATATA
>MU218967.1:511811-527401 GCA_018584345.1 Thuja plicata
GCTGATTGGGATCAACTCGGTGTTGAACTCTGCAAGTTTTTTGAAGACAAATCTGACCATTTGTCCTTGGTAGAGCAACTGTCAACTATTAAGAGGGCCCCTCATGAGCAAGTAACAGATTTCAACTTCCGTTTCCAAAAGACATGGGAAAGAATCCCTCAAATGGTAAGACCCTCTGCTGATCATGCTTTCTTATATTATTTAAGGGCTTTCAATAGTGATATAGCTGTTATGATACAATCAATGGGAGGGGTCACACTTCTAGGTGCTTATGATGTGGCCATTAGAGCAGAAAACAACCTTATACAAGCTGGAAAGATTGCCCCAAGGCCACCTATGCCAATCTTTCCGGTAGCACCTATAGTTCAGTCAATGGTACCTTTGCAAGCACCTCCCTTAGCTGTTATTCTGGTAGCACCGGCATTACCAACACCCAATACGCAACCCAATTCTCAAGGAAATGCCCCCTCAGCTCAATCTGTGGATTTACAAGAGATTAAGGGTATTTTGCAGAACTTTGGTAATGAAATTGTGAATATAAAAAAGCAGCAAAGTCAAGGATATAGGCCTTACTAGCCCTCTTATCAATCCCAGTATCAACAAAATCAGGGCAATAGACCACCTTATCAGCCCAATAACCAAGGCCAAAGACCTAATCTTAATACAAGGCCTTATCAACCTTACAACCCCAGTGTTGCTAGCACCTCAAAAGAGCTTGTACCCACTCAGAATAATCTAGTTCAGGATTATGAGTGGTGTTTTCCATGTAACCAATAGCATAATCAGAGTACTTGCATGAATGGGGTCATAAATCAGGCCTTGATGGTTCAAAGTATCCCAAATTCACAGGATGAAGGTCCTGATGGAACCACTTTATACAATGATGAAGGCAGACCACCAGAGGCAACTCTTATGAATTGGCAGGATGAGGACTTTTGTGGGGTAAACCAACAGGTTCTTGCTATTTTAGATAACATAAGGAGAAAAAATAGAGCAATAGAAGGTGGTCAGCAAGATGCAAGCTCGTCTAATGCTGAAAGGGTGCAGTTTTTTCCAAAGGGTTCAACTTTAGCTAGTAAGGAGCAACCTAAGGAGCAGCCCATGATTCTGATACAATCAGCTGGTGATAATATTGACCTTGCTACTACAAAGGCCCAATCTAAGGGTAGTATGACTTCCTTTAATATTTTGGATCATATGAAGAAGGCAAATGTGTCTATTTCCATGTGGGATTTTTTGGGGGTTCCGGGTCAAAAGGGCCTTCTGCAATCAGCTTTATCTGATTTAAGTCTTTCTAATAAGCCCAAAAGCGAGGAGGCTAAAATTGTAATGACTAACACTATTTCAAAAGAGAAAGAACAGCAGGTTCCAGTAGTTAAACCCCCACCTTTTTACGTATCCTTGATCATAGGAGACCACCTAGTACATAACTGCATGATTGACTCAGGTGCTAGCAGCTCAGTGATGCCTAAACAGATCGTGGATAGGTTAGGAATCAAGTATGAGCCACTTGAAAAGGGAGTTGTGCAATTGGATGGTACTGCTATTAATACCATAGGTGTCATTAAGAATTTGAACCTAACTCTGCAGGCTTGCCCAAGCTTATCTATCCCACAAGACATTTATGTCATAGAATTGCCTCCATACTTTGCCATATGCTTATCAAGGGATTTTACAGCCAAGATTGGGGGTTATTTGTCTTCTGATTGGTCTCATATGCTATTTAGGACCAGGTATGGCACCAAAGTAACCATAAAATCTAAACCTATTGCCAAGGATCATGTTGAACCTTACTCTCCAAGTCCTATTAATGCCAACTTGATGGCAAGTGACCATGAGGAGCAGCTTGTTTTTCAAGAAGGCGACACCCAGACTGATACCATACCTGACATACTCCTAGATGAGTGGGCTGTTCAAAACCAAGCAGAATACCTTTGTGAACAACACTTGGGTCATCCTGATTTGGGTATGTATTTAATATGTGAGGCTGATGCAGTCATTCCCAATCTAGAAAAAAGTGCAGAGAAGCAAGTTGGGCAACAAAGTGAGGAAGTTTGGGAGCTATATTTTGATGGTGCAAGGAATAAAGTTGGGGCTAGTGGAGGTTTCATGCTAGTTTCTCCAAAGAAAGACAGGTATTATTCAGCCCTTCGTTTCTGTTTCAGTTGCTCCAATAATACTGCTGAGTATGAGGCTCTTATTCATGGATTGGAATGGGCAAGGAGAAGAGGTGTTAGCTGTTTAAAAGTTTATGGTGACAGTGAATTAATAGTTAATCAAGTGAGAAGCATCAATCTCACCAAGAATGAGTTGCTGAAGTCTTACAAACACAGGGTATGGGATCTAATAGAAGGCTTTGATGCATTTAATCTAGTGTCTATACCCAGGAATCAGAATAGAAATGCTGACAGATTGGCCGCCATTGGTGCTGAATTTGATATTCCAAAAGAAGTCAGCAATGAGAAAGTAAATCAGCATGTCAAGGTCATTGTTAGACCTGCTATACCTGATAATAATACACACTGGCAAGTTTTTGAAGATGACCAACAAATAGTCAACTTCCTAAGAGAGGAAGCGGAATTCTCATATGCCAATCAAGACAAGTTTCAGCATCAATATGATGGCCAAATCATCCAGCTTAAAAATAATAAGATACCAAAGGGTTTGGTTACCCTTGAATCCATTTTTAACACTGATGATGAGTCTAGAAAATCAAAGGCCAGCATACAGGTTCAACAGGAACACTTTGAAGAAGTTGAGGTGTTCAAAGGAAAGTTGCTTAAATTGGGTAAGGTGTGTACAGTGGAAGAGCAGCATTCATTTGTTCAGCTTTTTCAAGAGTTTAATGATGTTTTTGCATGGGAGTACACTGATTTGAAGGGGTTCAATCCCCAACTGGCTCAACACACTATTGAGCTTGAATCAGATGCCAAACCAGTAAGGCAAAAATAGAGGCCTTTGAATCCAAAGCTGGAACCACTTATGCAGAAGGAACTGAATAAGCTGATTGAAAGTTGTATCATATTCCCCATCAAACACACTTCATGGGTCTCCAACCTTGTACCAGTTAGAAAAAAGAATGGGGAGATAAGATTGTGTGTAGATTTTTGAGATCTAAATAGAGCTTCATTAAAAGATCGGCATCCTCTGCCTTCTATGGAGTAGATCCTTCAAGTAGTCTCAGGATCTGAGAGGTTTTCCTTGTTGGATGGGTATTCCGGTTATAATTAGGTCTTGGTAAGAGAAGAAGACCAGTTCAAGACAACTTTTACCACCAAGTGGGGTACTATGGCATACAAAAAGATGCCTTTTGGTTTGTCCAATGCTGGAGCAACCTTTCAGAAAGCCATGGATATGGCTTTTGATAAGTTAATGTATAAGATTGTTTTGGTTTACCTGGATGATATCATTGTTTTTTCTAAGGAAGCAAAAGATCATTTAAAGCACCTAAGGCAGATTTTTGAAAGATGCAGAGAATTTGGGATATCTCTTAATCCCAAAAAGAGTGTGTTTTCTGTCCATGAGGGCAGATTGCTTGGTTATGTAGTGTCTAAGCAGGGTATCACTATTGATCCTGATAGAATAACAACAATTTTGGCTCTTTCCTTGCCAGCACATAAGAAAGGTTTGCAAAGTTTCATTGGCCAGATAAATTTTGTTAGGCGATTTATCCCAGATATTGTAGATTTGTTAAGTCCACTAATAGCTATGCTAAGGAAAAATACTCCATTCAGTTGGACTAAAGATGGAAAAAGGAGTTTTGAACTGATTAAAGAGGCACTTGCAGCAACACCTACACTCATAGATCCTGATTTTTCTAAGGATTTTGTTCTGTATGCCTATGGAGATATAGATTCTATCTCAGCCATGTTAGTCCAGCGCAATAATGAAGGCCTAGAGTAGCCGGTGGCATTCTTCAGTCAAGGTCTCAAGGACTACGAGCTCAGGTATTCATTTGTGGAAAAGCATGTGCTCTCTGTTATTAGGAGTTTGAAAAAATTTAAGCACATGTCAAATAATAAGATCATCTTGATGGTTGCTCATCCAAGTGTCAAGGAATTCCTTTTAAGTAAGGATTTAAGTGATAAGAGAGCTGGTTGGGTGACTAAAGTGATGGAATATGACGTTGAGATCAAAGTCACCAAACTAATCAGGGGAAAAGGGTTGTGTGAGCAGCTTGTTAATGACATAAGCAACAAAGAAACCAAAGAACAAGAAGATGTCCTAGCTACACAGGATGAGGGACGAGCTATTTCAAGTTCTGTCACCAATTGGGTGCAGCAAATGACTCATTTTCTGCAAACTGGTGAATGTCCACAAAATTTGGATAAAGCAAAAAAGAGGTATTTTAGACTGCAGTCCATCCCTTATGTTTTATTGAATAATATTCTTTTTAGAAGGGACTTCAATGGCGTCCTCTTAAGATGCATTGAGACTGATCACGTAGATAAGGTGTTGCATGAATTTCATAATGGGCTAGCTGGAGGTCACTTCTCACCTAGGGAAACAGCTCTTAAGGTAATGAAAGGTGGTTATTATTGGCCCAATCTATTCAAAGACGCACACCTATGGGTAAGGAGATGCAAGGAATGCACACTTTTTGCTGGTAAACAAAGGTTGGCAGCCTTACCCTTGCAGCCAATACAGGTTGAGCAACCCTTTATGAAGTGGGGTTTGGATTTTATTGGAATAATACATCCACCATCCAGTGCTGGTTACAAATGGGTACTTACAACCACAGACTATTTCACTAAGTGGACTGAGGCAGAGGCACTTAAAGAAGCTAATGAAGCTGCTGTCCTAAACTTCTATGAAGAACTGGTTTTCAGGTTTGGTGTTCCTGAATCCATTATCTCTGATAATGCTTTAGCTTTCACAGGCTTTAAGATTTCTGATTGGGCTTTAAGAAATGGAATTTATTTGAGCACATCTTCAAATTATTATCCGCAAGGCAATAGCCAAGCGGAGTCTACTAATAAGAATCTGATCAGAATCATCAAGAGGACTATGGAAGGTAACCAGAGAGCATGGCATACCCAACTAAAATCAGCCTTGTGGGCTGATCAAATCACTCAGAAAAGATCAACAGGGCAGTCCCATTTCAAACTTGTTTATGGAAAAGAGGCTTGGTTACCTATTTCTGTAGAGCTTCCAGCTCTTGACTTGGCAGATCAACTTGATATGATAAAAGAGGGACCATTAACTGTAAGGTTGGCACAACTAGTTGAGCTAGAGGAAGTAAGGACAGCAGCTTTGAGGACCATGGAGCATAATCAGGCTCAGATGAAAAGGTCTTTTGACAAAAGGGCATCTCCAAGAGTTTTTCTAGAAGGAGATATAGTGCTAAAATGGGATGAAAGCAAAAGCAAACCTGGAAATCATTCCAAATTTGATGCCTTTTGGAGCGGGCCTTATATTGTCTCAGAATGCAAGCGGCACAATGCCTTTCAGCTTTCAAAATTGGATGGTAGCATGGAGCCAATCCCAGTCAACGGGATTCATCTTAAGCACTGCTTCTGAGGAAGGGTCTAGCCTTGTATATATTGCAGCAGTTTAGTTGTTCAAATAAGTGCCTTGGCACGATAGTAGTCTTTCAATTTTTAGCTTTCCCTTAAGTGCTGTCCAACACAGTTAGTTAGTTTGGTTTTAGTTTTCTAGCTTTCAGAGCTTTTTAGAAAGGTTCTCGATCAATCAGAGGTTACAAGTGAAGTGCCATATTTTTCCATTGCAGCTTATGCATCCTCTTTCAGTCAGTTCAGGAGATTTGATCAGTTTTGCAAGTGGGAATCAGGTTGCCGGGATGTTTTCTTAATGACTCTGTGCCCAATGGATAGTAGGCAGCTGGTCTGGTATGCTTAGTAGGCAAGCATCACGCAGATGTCGCTAAAGCTGTTGTCCATTTTATTTTTCCCAGCTCAATCAGGTTTTCCAGTCTACACTTAGCCGAATTTGCAGAAAGCCCTTAAACCCTGAAGACCCTAGGTCTTGGCAATTATTTCCCGGGCTTTACCATTCAAATTCTGTGTTTTCCACGTGAAAGGTGGTCAAACCCTTTTCAAAATCATGCTTTTTGTCTAATCGCGCATTCGCGATCTGTTTAAATCGAAGTCTTTAAGTTATGCGACTGCGCGACGAGTTGCAAATTAAGGGTCATCGCACAATCACGAGCTGTTTACAAAGGGTTCTGTTCTGTCTGCGAGTGCGCGACGAGCGCTTAAGGTATGTATCGCGCAGTCGTGATGTCTATTTCATATCAGGTTTCAAGGCCGCGAGTCGGCGACGAGTAAAGTAAACAAATGTCGTGCACTCGCAAACAATCATAAAGTAAAATTTGCAAGCCTGCGAGTTGGCGATGAGTAAAGAGGAGAAGGCCATCACGCACTCGCCGGTTGGTAAAGAAGAAAGAAGATCTGCTCGTGAACGTGCGATGAGCAAAAAGCATGGCTTGTCGCTCACTCGCTGAGCAATGAAGATAAAGGACGATCAACCCGCGAGTTGGCGACGAGCTGAAGGATAAAGTCATCGCGCAGTCGCCGAGCAACTTAGATAAAGGAAAAGAAGCTCGCGGGTGAGCGACTGTAGGAAAAGGTAGCTTGTCGCACACTCGCGGTAAATGATAAAGTAATGTGTTCAGCCTCGCGAGTTGGCGACTAAGCAGAAAGCAGAATGCATCGCTCGGTCACTCAGAAAATGAATGAAAGAAAAGTAGAAAGTAAAGGGGTGTGAGTTGGCGACCGAGAAGAAGAAGGATGTCATCGTGCAGTTGCGCATGAGACAAAGATAGAACATTAAGGTGGTGCGACTGTGTGAATAAGAAGTAAGATGAAAGACAGAGACTCATCACTCGGTCGCCGAGCAACTTAGATAAAGGAAAAGTAGCCCACGGGTGTGCGACTGAACAGAAGATGAAAAGTAAAATGCATTGTCGCTCAGTCGCCAAAAAGAAGGTGCTATTAGAGAAAATACTACGAGTTCGCGACTGAGTAGAAAATGAATGCGGCCGTGCACTCGCGTATGAAATAAAAATAGAGTGAAGAGCTGGGCGAGTGCGCGATCAGACAGAACATGAGGTAAAGAGGTATTTTGCTCAGTTTGCATTACTTTCAAAGGGTCGTCAGAGTATTCTAGATTGAAGGATTATGCACAGAGCTATCTATCGATCCCAGGTTTAGATTTGTTTCAGTATCTGTAGCATAAAGGGAGATACTTTTCAAAGGGAAAGAATCAGATATTTACAGAAGATCAGATTTTGAAAAGGAAGAGGATATAGTTGATGAGTCTGCAGAAGAGTTATTGCATTTCAACGACTTTGGTCACTCTTCTAGAGTGATAAGACCATTTCTGTAGAGGAGCATTTATGTTGATATTTTGAAGGGATGACTTTCAGAGTTAAGCGGTGGCTAGACAAGCTAAAAGATCTGATCAGGAAGTTATTGCTCGCCAAAGATGCAGTTGGCTTTGAAATTGTATAAATATGAGTTGAAGACTCATTATCGCCGGTTCTTCTTCCCTTTGGTTTTTTTGTTTTGTAACTTTTTATGAGTTCTTGACTGAAGCAAAGAGATTTTGTAACCCATTTCAGAGAAATATACAGATTCATAACACCTTTAATTGTGAAAGATAGCTTATGCCTTCCCTTATTAGTCTGTTATTGTGTACTTAGTGACTGGTATAAATTCTGTGATGTTCTCCATCCTCAATTTGTATCACATATTAGTGCCTTTATGAAGTACTTCATACTTGTTTGCAGGTTTTAAGTTGTGCTCAAGTCAGATTTTCCCCAAATTGTGAGAAGTCTTTCTCCTTTAAAGGGATTGTTGTTATTGGCCTTCTTGTAAATTGATTATGCAAATGTTATGATTTAGTGGGGTTGTGTAAGAGAGCTTAAGTAGCTATTTCATTGTGTGTAAGGTTATTTGTGCATTTCTCAGATATCTTCTAGTGCATCACCTTTTAGGACATAGTTTTCATTTTCTGTTCTCCTTCTATCCCATTTCTCCATCAAAAGAATTGGTTTCAGATAGTATAGAGTGATTTACCAGATAGGAAGCCGGCCTAGAACCCAGAGATTCATTCCAACTATAGGTTACCCACAGCCTTGGAATGTTTCCATGTTGCTCCAAGAGGTTAAGTTTCTGCAAACTTAACAGGGTGCAATTTTGGTAGATAACAGTTATACTTTGCATTTTCATTCACCATTCTATAGGCCATCATAATAACTCCAATAGATACAAAATTAGGTCTACTACTTTAGTAGAATTTTTAACCAAGTAACATAGTAATCAATCTCACATCCTGCTGAAACATGTCATTTACTGTCATAGCTCGCCTATCCCATTTTGAGTGTGTTAGTGTTTTAACTTGCTTCTTAACATGTTTCTTTTCCACATGAATGATTCCAGTATTGTCCAATCCAGTAATCTCATTTATCCATTCAGTACATATCTTCATAGGTTGTTCACCTATCCAAATAAATTGATCTTGTACTCTGCTCAACAATATCTTAAACCATTCTTCTTCACTAAATTCGTGTGAGTCCAGAATTTTCATAATGTCTAACTCATTAACATGTTTGAATTCATCTCTGATAATTCCATTATCAGTCATGTATTCCATTTTAGTAGAGATGTCATCAATACCCAATATGTATACTTGCAATGAATATATGCCCTAATGTCTTCTACATGCAAGACACCGTGAGGTGTCTAGAAAAACACTCCTTCAGGGTCTTCTTCACAGGATTTGAAAGGATGTTTCTTGAATTTATACCCAAGTCTATCCACAACATCAAATATCACAGGTGCATCCATAGTTTCTGTATAAGTAGATGATGTTAATACCTCTCACACGTTGAATTCCAAGTATTCACTTTGATCGATCACACAAGGTAATTGCTAGATGGTCTAAATATCTTTTCTCTTTGATCTCCTTAGGTTGCTGCTTGTCAAATGGTAAGAAAATAGATAATCATTCTGTGCTTTATACGATGTTAAGTTATAAAAATCTCACATTACCCAATGCTATCCAGTCAGTCATAAATCTCGCGATCAAAATATATACATTGTTCGATGTTGCAATCTTAAATATAAGTTCCATGATGTCGACCACGATCATACCTAAGCTTGCTAGAGCTCAATCTTCAAAATCAGGGGTGAGATATATTCTGATATCTTTATCCAATGCTCTACCCAAGGCCATGATTGACCAATTAGGTCAATTCTACTTTGTTATCATCAACCAAAGATCCAGTAGCATCTACTATCTGTCCCTGAACCAATATATCACTTGTCTATTTGATATTCCATATCTTTATATTGTTATTATCTTCTGCTTTCCTGAAACAATTATCAAAATCACTCTTCAATTCTGCAATACTCTTACCAGTATCATTGCCATTCTTTTGTGTGTTCCTAGGAGGTGGTACTCTTCTATTGTTTACTCCATTATATCTGTAAAAATTCACTAGATGGCCTGTATTGTTGCATTTGTAACATATAGGAGGTCTTCTATCCTGATTTACTTGAAACTTACAAAAATTTGTGATGTGTCCAATGCTATTACATCTGTAACATGTAGGTTTTACTGTATCTTCTTCTATATTGTCTTGTCTATATCTAGATTAATTTAGTTTCCTGCATTCTGCCTTCTTGTGCCCATATGCATTACAGTTAAAAAATAACAAGAAAAAGTCTTAAAAGGGACATTACCTCTGCAGTCTCTTTTCATGCATCCAAATTTGTTACAATCAAAGCATCTACCTCTGAAAGGTCTGATATGTTCTTTAGGTTCTTCAAGACTAGGTTTTTCTGCATCAATCTTCACATCTAGTTTCTCTTCTTGATTCTTGGAACACTTAGCTTCATTGAAGCCAATACAAGTCATATCTCCTTTAGGTTTCTATCTGTCTCTTTGTTCATCGGTCAGGTCACTTCTCATGTGTATTTTCTCGATGTGTTTCTTTTGTTGGGATTAATGGGAATTATGTACTGGGAGGGGAGGGGTGAATCAGTACCTCTAAAACTTTTGTATCCCTTTTACCAATTAACCTTTGTAATCAATTGTATATCCATTCAATCTGATTTAAACTATCTTGATGTGAGTTATATCAATTCATAACATTAACATACATGTGAACATTCACAGAAACATTCATGAAAGTAAATTGAAACATAACACAAGATATGATATCGCAAAAAACTCCTGTGAGGAAGTAAAAATTGTGGTGGGGATGGCACCCACAAAATATTCACTATCTGCAGATTGGAAGAGGCCATTTAAGGCTTACAATTTGATCACTTCTGATGATCTACCCTGTTAGGAGTATCGGTGGAGACCTATTAAAGTATTCTCTATTAAGAGATTTAGCAACATTGTTGAGTGTGCACTCGGTTAAGAGATTTGTTGTTGGATGGTTAAATCCACCTTCCTTGAAAGGATTTTTACACTTTGCTCCACTTGTTAGAATGATAGAAAATTACAAATTGACTTGGTAAATGCAATCTCGTATTGCTGATACAGGTCCAATTTATTTTACATAAAAATATTATCACCTAATTGTGATTGATTAATACCTCCAATTCTCGGCATGCTCTGTTCTTGGTTCTTGCTAACCAAATTCACTTTTTGCTGTCCCTATTCTTGAAAATCTCAATATGATCCATAGATGTGCTCGTCTGATTAATTCATGTTCTCCCCTCTCTTCACATTATCTATTCATCCATAATAATGAATGATTGCATCATCTATTTATAGATGGATTAACTTCATCGAGTTTTGATAAAAAAACAATGTTAACTCTAAGATCAGGTTTACAACTTATACCTAGATATCCTAGTCTATGTGTTTTAAATCAGTTAGAATAATTAAATCACTTACATTCATGTATCTTGTCTGTAAAGAAATGGATTTAAAACAATTAATTATCCTATAAATAGAATACACTTGCTTTATCTGATGTGGAAGTCAGTTCCACTTTTTGTGGGCTGCAACTGACTTTCAGTTCTGTCTGTCGGTCATGCTTGACTGTCCTTTGGTTTTATTCTATCGGTTGCACTATATCTGTCTTATCGGTCTGCACTGTAACTTGCATATCGGGTTCCTCTATTGGGTTCCACTTTATCTTTCTGCTTTATGATTTCGGTTTACACACTAACTTGTGTCATCGGTTCTCTTTGCACTTAGTCATCTTCAGTGATCTCTTAGTATCTGATCTTTGGTTTACTTAGTCTTGTCTTTCGGAGTATGCTTACCGAAAGTGTAGTTTGCATACTAATGGAAATTTAATGTCATCAATCTCCCCCTTTGACATTAGTATCAAAAACTGATATGTGCAAAATACTAACAAAATGTTAAGTATATACAACATATATAATCCTTAGTCATTTAATGAATCCCCCTATGTATATGACGGTATATCTGTACATATGATGTCTTTCCTTATACATATCATTTTCATCATTTTCTCTTTTGTACTCATACTATCATTTTCCCATATAACTATACCATATACATATCATATTTACCATTTGCCCATCTGAATGAATGAATGAATGTACATATCATCATTTCCCCCCTTTTTTGATATTAAGGGCAAATGTCTTTACCTTTAGAGCTTATAAAAAATATGGGAATGTGAAGAATTCATGTCTTCCATCATCTTCTCCCATTTCTATTTGAGGTTCTCTAGAGCCATGTTCTCAAGTGTGATCTTTGAATGCATGTCATAGATGCTATCTGCTATAGACATCTTGGGAGTTGCAATCAGTTGCCTTGCTGAATTGATATACTATTGGAGAAGTATAAGGTTTGGCAGAAGCTGATCTTGGAGATTGGTTAATTCTTCCCTGAAATGTGTTTCTGAATCCCACAGCTCTATCCTTAACTATTTAATCTCTATGATCTTCTCATAATGTAGTTCAACTGCATTGTCTCCATCGGTGGTTAAGCTTTGTGCACTATTTACTAGATCGGTATCCAGCTTTGCAATGTTGTCACTATTCTCCTTAGTGAAATTTTCTATTGTGCTCAACTTTTGAATCAAGGCTATAGCTTTAGATATGATTGGATCCAATTCTGATATGAATTCTGATAGCTTTACCTTATTTACCGCCACTTCTTGGCTGATGTTCTCTATGAGCTTTTGTTGGTACTTCATCTCATCTCTCTCCTCTATTGCCTTCTCAACATCAATGTTCTAAGTTGTTATTGCGTCGGTGAGGGTAGCTAATTGATCAAGTATTGGATTTCTTTGATCAATATCAACACCGGGCACAATCTGATGTAGTATGTCTCATGTTGTCTCCAGTACCATGGAGTCCCTGTGCTATTTCTTTAGCTTCTCTTGCAATGCCTTCCTTTGGCATATCTCTCCATATTCTTGTAATGCTTCAAAGTCAAGTGTAGAGGGGTCACACTTCGCTATTTCTATGATTTCATCCAGGGTGACCTCTAGCTTGTTCTTCTTTGATTTCTTCTTCTTCTTCCATGACTCAGTAGAATGTAAAACCATTGCCAATTTTTTGGCCTTCTCTATTGTGCTCGATGAAGTGACCCGTTGTGCTTCTTTCTACTGCTTGGCATCAGTTTTAGCTTGTCAGGTGTCTATAGAAGTCTCCACATTCACCTTTACATCATCGATAGCACTCTTGTTGGTTTCCTTAGTAGTACCATCTTTTGGTTTGTCTCCTTCATTGGTGTCCTTTGCTTCATCAGTATTGGTTTCTGCATTCTTGTCTTGAGTATCTGTATCATTTTCCATATCTCCTCCAGTAACCTTATTAGTGTTGGTTACATCTTGAGTATCTCCGATGTCTTTCTGACCATTGATGTTATCCTTGTTTTCTTCTTCCCCTACATCCTTTGGAGTATCCTTCTCAAGTGACTTGCTTGATTCTTGCATGATATTGATAGCTTGTATAAATATTGGCAGTTTTCCTGGAATGTTCAACTGTGCAGTATCAACTGTTGTGTCCTGCTCATCAATTTTGTCCTTTTCAGTAGTGACATCTTCATCCTTATTTACTTCCTCTATTGGGTCATCGGTAATGTCAATGACATTAGTGTCCACAATGTTTTCATTTGTGGTGTCTTCTCATGTTTCATCTACAACATCTGTAGTCTTGTTGCATGTTGTGTCATCTTCTTCTTTATCTAACTCAATGGATGTATCATCTTGAGTTGCCTTGTCAACCTCTTTTTGTTGAAGGTCTTTGTTAGGGATATCCTCCTCAATAGGTCTATTCATGATCTTGCACCATTTCTTATGGATGTCTTGCTCAAGCTCTATAAGCTTTCCTTCAAGGAGTTTGTATGCTCTCAGCTTTGGTGAGAACTCCTTTTTGTACTTCTCCGTCATCTCATCAATTTCAACCTTCTTTGATTTAGGTGGTATGAGAGAAACAAGTACTCTCTCTTATCTATTTCTCATTCTTCAATGCAAATGTCCAACAAGAGTATAATCTATCCAAGAGTTACCTTGGTACATAAATGCCTTCAAATTATACTGGTACATCTTTGAAGTTGTACATTTTAACTATCACGGTGTCCTCAATTTTATTCTAATCTTGTTGATTTTGTTTCGGCCATTTTCTAATGTTTGGATTTGTAATAGATCCATAATTTTCAATATATACACAAATGTCATCAATAGAGTCAGGTTCTTTTACCTTGACACTTTATGCTTCTATAGCTTCATCCTACTCAGTGTCCTCTATATCCTCTTAGGTTCTGATGAATTTTCTTCCTTTCTTGTTTTTCCTCTCTTCGGTGTGGGAGATTTCCTCTTGTAAGTCCAAACCTTTCCTTTCTTTAGAGGTGAATGAGTATGTTATTTTGATGTTTGGCTTCTAGTCCTAGAAGCAGCTATTGTCCTTGGCCTTTTTTTTGGTGGTGGAGGTGGTGAATTTGACTCTGTTTCCTCAAAGTCATCCTTTCCTTCATCTTTACCGACTGATAACTGTTCTTCAGTATCTTCCTCCTTTTCAACTTCTTCTTCCTGTTCAGCTTCTTTCTCAGTTGCTGACATAATCTTCTTGAGATTCTTCACCATTTTGTCTTTCTTCCTAACAATCTTCTTCACAACTAGGCCAGATTTGATTCTTGTCTTGGCCTCTTCATAAGTTCTAAACTTAAGTTTCTTCTTGTCCAATGGTTCGTTGATCAAGGCATCAATTGCCTTAGTAGAAAGATCAATGCTGATCTCATACTTTAATGGTTCTAACCATGCTGTCCTTGGTACAACATGCTTAATGTATGTATTGTCAGTGTCAACCATGAAGCATATCTCATGCCTATATTTTTCAATGAGTTGCTCAGGGATTCTTACCCTCTTTTGCATTCAGTCTTTGAGTACATTGAAGTATTCATCCATGACAATCTCGAAGTTATCACCCAGTGTAGCTATGTGTTCACTGATTTGCATGGTGACCAATTTGGTGCTGTCCTATTTAACATCTCTAACCAATGGGAATGTTTCTTGAAAATAAAAGAAGATACACATTATTAATGAGCCAAACTTACAAGTGTTTGACTTTGCATTCATGATAGTCTTTAGATATTCCTTTAACTGATTCAGGAGTAGTTCAGATAGGTCCAATTGTGTTCCCTTCTTTACAATTTTGAACACTGTGTCCACTACACCTGATGCTATGCTATTTAATCTTCTTTCCTGGAAGAATTTATAGCCCAAAACACATGCACTGAACTTGATTTCATCATCGGTTATTGTTGTAACTCTTAGTCCTCTACCATCCCATTTGGCTCCAGTCATTTTCTCGGTCTTGGCCTTCGGTGGATGCTTGAGTGCCTTAACTTTATCGATTATGGGGTAACCGGTGACTGCATGAATGATGTCTCAGGTTATTACCTTTTATTCATCAAGCCATAGCTTATTGTTATGCATCCGGCTTAGCATTAACTGAATCCATTCGATTTTGAAAACCTTCAGAAACATTAGGGCATTGGTGAGCCCTTTTACTTCAATGTTCTTGTGCTCTTTCTTAAGTGTTCCATCATTGTTGCATAGACTTTTGTAAGCTTCTTCAACCTCTGATGTTCCTATCTCTGTAATCTTGCAGTGTATGAATGATCAAACATCTTCTGTAGAAACTGATGAAATATCAGATTCAACTCCAAGATCCAGCTGCATGCAAAAACCTGTCACAAGGAATGAAGCGAAAGAAGGAAAAAGCAAAACTCAGATGTTACTCCAAAAGGTGAGAGCAAAAATATTATCTGAATTAATGAACAACAATTACAAAGTTCAACCTTAAAAAGGTGAACGAAACCCTAAAAGGAACTACTAGGTTGCACATTATTAATTAAGAATTAATTAATAACGCACCTAAGAGAAGCTTAAGCAACTAGAGTAATAATACTCTATCACCCCCCCTTAAGCTGAATGCAGGGAGAAAGCTAACCTAGCAAAACTAAGAAAGCAAGAAAAGGGTCCCGGCAACAAGGCCTGATCAGGTACCCAACAACAAAGAAATCTCTGTGAACTGGGGAAATAGAGAAAACCCAGTGGGAAAAACCCTACCCCAAAAAGAGATATAAAAGCAAGCAAAGACAGAAAGACTGACTTCAAGAGACTC
>MU218967.1:529072-546306 GCA_018584345.1 Thuja plicata
GCATAAGAGCCTCATAAGGCCTCTGAAGAACTGGCTGAACTGCATCCATGCAGGACCATAAACCTCATGACATGAGGAGTCTGGTCATGTGTGGCTTCCATGTGTGGTAGTTGTGAGGTGTCAGTCGTGCCACAGAGGGGTCCGACATTGAAAGAAGAATAAGACGAAAGTAAAAGGGTCTTTCTGAATGAAATGACAGAAAGTATAATACACCCCCCCACAATGTATAATCCTATCCCCTGTGCACCTCAAATAAACAACTACAGAATGCACAAAAAAAAATGAGAGAAAAACCTGAGTTCGAGAAGCTGAATAGGAGCACAAATGAAGGCACTACTTTGACAGAAAAAATCGGCAACCAAATGATAAAATCAAGAAATAAGACCTATACCACTGTGTCCGTCTCAGAAACACCTTTCCGGTGATATTTTGTTTTTCAAAAAATGACACCGTATGCTCAAGTTACGGTCATAAAACCACCAAGACCCTCAAAGTGCATGCTCGCTGGAAAAAACCAGTGACTGTCTTAAAATTGACGGCCGTTTGGCCGTCCCCGGACATCGGTGGTGCGGTGGTGGTTTGTTGGTGGTGCCACTAGCGATGGTAGCGGTCTGGCCGGGCGGCGGCGGCGGATGAGCTGAGCGTGGGCGGCTGCCGGGCGGGGAGGAGGTGGCGGCGGGCCCCGGCGGCGGGGCAGTGTCGCGCGGGTGGCGCGCTGCCCACTGGCTGAGCGCGGGCGGCGCGGTGGCGGCGTTCACTGGCGGCGCCCGCTTGCGCTTGAAAAATCATTTTTTTTTGAATTTTTTTCGAGGAATGCCTCGATTTTTGAGCCGTACGGCCCTAGGAGGCCAAATTTTTTTTCCCTGTGCTCACAGAGGCTAAACTAGTCGAGTTTTATATGATTTCAACTCTCCCGGGCCTTCTGAACGCAATGGCAAAGTACGTTTCTACTCAATCTACTCCAGAAGATTGTGCCTCCTCCAAAGTGACAAAAAAACTCTAGAAAACCCCAAAAAGAGAGGGCTTGATCCACAGCTCCAACCAAACTTGAACAAGCTACAACAGCAAGGCTCTGATACCATGTAGAAACTGATGAAATATCAGATTCAACTCCAAGATCCAGCTGCATGCAAAAACCTGTCACAAAGAATGAAGTGAAAGAAGGAAAAAGCAAAACTCAGATGTTACTCCAAAAGGTGAGAGCAAAAATATTATCTGAATTGATGAACAACAATTACAAAGTTCAACCTTAAAAAGGTGAACAAAACCCTAAAAGGAACTACTAGGTTGCACATTATTAATTAAGAATTAATTAATAACGCACCTAAGAGAAGCTTAAGCAACTAGAGTAATAATACTCTAACATCTTCAACAAGTAAAACCCTACCTGGAATGCGTGAAAATGCACCAACCTCAGGATGGATCTTATAGTTAGGTTCTACACATGCTATGTTCTTGATGAGCTTGAACTCATCTTTCTTTGCATTCTTAGATTTCACAGTTCGTGAAGTTGAGGCCATTTTCAAATATTTAGGGCTTCTGTGTATTGCATAAAAATAGAATTGTTGTTTTCAAAGAACTTACTGTTTGTGTTTGTAAAGATTCTTGATTTGCTTGGGAGTGATGGAGGTTGATTCATGGTTGCTCTGTGATCCTTTCACTCTATGCTCAAAAATTGCCTTGGTTGCTCTGCTCTGGGTGTCGTGAACAAATGAGTTGTTCTGATGCCCTATTTATAGCCATTGCCCTAAAATATGTGCCATAAATTCTTACCAACTCCTTGGTGTATGAAGACTGAATTCATTGGTGAAGAATTTACTTCCTTTGGTGACACTTAAAATGTTTTGGAGCAGTCATTGTTCACTTTGCTTTTACCGACAGGTTTCGGTATCACTGACAACTTGATCATTTGCTTGTTTACCGATGAGGCTCAGTTTTTCCTTAGCAACTTTTCTTTCAACTGACACTTCTCGGTAGATGTAGGAAGTCTTAGCTTTGAATGTATACCAACGGGTTTTAGTATATATGACCAAAAGCATAGTTATCACAAATTTTAATAATTAATACCATGATGCATCTTTCTTATGCTAATTTGGCATTATACCAATATACTATGGAACTGATGTAAAGTAATAGCTTGGGGTAATGCAGTTCCATACTTACTTGTTCTGCTTAGGTCAGGATGGTGATGTCACCAGATCTATTGGATGGGGTGTCACCATTTGCATTGCTCATTCCAGCTTCATCATTTCTTGAAGCTTTTCTCCACATTTTGTCTCGAGCCCTTCGGATATCTTCAATGGTGTTTCCATTGGGATATATGCTTGTTTCTATCATTCAATCTCTGCAGTCTTTCTTGAGATGACCAACTTTATGATAGTGTAAGCATGACATTCCAAGGTTAGTCCAACCTCTAGACTTTCTAGTCCACTTTCTCATACAATTTGCAACAATGTGACCATATCTTCCACATGCTTTACAACTTGTCCAAGTATTGTAGTCCATTACATACTGATTACCGACTCTTTTTGGTTGACAGGGAGTTTCTTGACCTTTAGGCTTCCATGCTTGCCTTTTCTTTTTCCAGTATTCAAGAGTTGTGTGCCCATTCATTTTTCATGTAGGAAAATATTTGTCCATGTAGGTTTCCTTATTTGGTTGTTTCATTTCAGACTTACATTCATATGCCCCATGTCCTTTCTTATTACATTTATAACAGAATCCTATGAATGCAGATGTAGATTTAGGAATACCTTTCATTTTGCCTCTGCATACATTTGATGTATAGCCTTGATTTCCACTATGATTTCATGTAAGATTTCTTGGTCTTGAATTTGTGTAGGCATTCTTTGGATCAACTTGATTTGATGATTCTCCATTCTTGGTAAAACCTAGACCGGTATTGTTGTTGACTCTTTGTTGTCCTTCAAGAAAATCATCCATTCTTTTATTTCTTTCTTCATCCTTTTTGATAATTTCATTATGCCGTTGCTGAATTCTTATTTCATGTTTCAAATTTTCATTCTCATCCCTCAGTTCACCGATAGCTTCTATTCTTTCAATGAGTTCAAAATTTAATCTATTTTCCATTTGACTCAAAAGAATAATATGATTTGTAATCTCATGGTGATGTTCTGTAAGTCTTTGTATTTCAGACTCTTTTTCTTTTTGATTTTCCCATGATCTCTCTTCTATCATCAATAGCTAGTGTTCATTCTTGCTTAGCTTATTTAGCATTATTCATGACATCAATCATCCTTACAATATATGTCTCTTGACCGATTTGTAGAGATTTAACTTGTCCAGCCAGATGTAGATTGATTTCAGTTAGGCTTGTGATGCTTTCTTCTGATGTATCTAATGCTTTGCTTGTAGTTGATCCTGAAGACTCAAAGAAATTTGGTATCTCTTCCTCATGATATTCTGTCTCATTACAGCGAGATGCCATATTCTTTCTTTCATCTAGCAGCTGTCTCATGCTAATTCTAGCTTCTTTATACTGTTCAAAGAACATATGAATTTCAAGCTTTTTGTTCTCAATATTTTTATCAAGTTTGTACTTCTCCATTGTAGGATCTTTTCTCTTAAGCCTTTAAGCTTTCCAAGAAGATACTTAGCTTTGATACCAATTTTTGGGATTAATGGGAAGTATAACTGAGAGGGGAGGGGTGTATCAGTACCTCTAAAACTTTTGTATTCTTTTTACCAATTAACCTTTGTAATCAATTGTATATCCATTCAATCTGATTTAAACTATCTTGATGTGAGTTATATCAATTCATAACATTAATATACATGTGAAAATTCATAGAAACATTCATGAAAGTAAATTGAAACATAACACAAGATATGATATCACAGAAAACTCCTGTGAGGAAGTAAAAATTGTGGTGGGGATGACACCCACAAAATCTTCACTATCTGCAGATTGGAAGGGGCCGGTTAAGGCTTACAATTTGATCACTTCTGATGATCTACCCTGTTACAAGTATCGGTGGAGACTTGTTAAAGTATACTCTGTTAAGAGCTTTAGAAACACTATTGAGTGTGCACTCGGTTAAGATATTTGTTTTTAGATGGTTAAATCCACCTTCCTTGAAAGGATTTTTACACTTTGCACCATTTGTTAGAATGATAGAAAATTACAAATTGACCTGGTAAATGCAATCTCCTATTGTTGATACAGATCCAATTTAGTTTACATAAAAATATTATCACCTATTTGTGATTGATTAATACTTCTGATTCTCGGTATGCTTTATTCTTGGTTCTTGCTAACCAAATTCACTTTTTGTTGTCCCTGTTCTTGAAATTCTCAATCTGATCCATAGATCTACTCATCTAATTCATTCATGTTCTCCAATCTCTTCACATCATCTATTCATCCATAATAATAAATGATTGCATCATCTATTTATATATAGATTAAATTCATCGAGTTTTGATAAAAACAATGTTAACTCTAAGATCATATTTACAAATTATACCTAGATCTGCTAGTCTATGTATTTTAAATTAGTTAGACTGATTAAATCACTTACACTCATGTATCTTGTCCCTAAAGAAATGGATTTAAAAAAATTAAATATCTTATAAATAGAATACACTTGCTTTTTCTGACGTGGAAGTCAGATCCACTTTTTGTGGGCTGCAACTGACTTTTGGTTCTATCTGTCGGTCATGCTTGACTCTCCTTCAATTTTATTCTGTCGGTTGCACTATATTTGTCTTGTCAGTCTGCATTGTAACTTGCATATCAGGTTCCTCTGTTGGGTTCCACTTTATCTTTCTACTTTATGAAATCAGTTTACACACTAACTTGTGTCATCAGTTCTCTTTGCACTTAGTCATCTTCGGTGATCTCTTAGTATTTGATCTTCAGTTTACTCAGTCCTGTCTTTCGGTGTATGCTTACCAAAAGTGTAGTTTGCATACTAATGGTAATTTAATGTCATCATCTTTGTCTCAGCAAGTTCATCTTTTATGATATGATTTTATCTCTCCAATTCTAGATATTTGTTCTTGTAATGGTCAACCTCATTCTTCATTTGTTCCATCAAGGCATTTGCATTTTTCAAAGCTTCTTCAATCTTGTTTTTAACATCTCTTTCCAATTGAATTTATTTAGCAATGGCATAATTATCAAGCTTCAAGGTGTCATTCTCATCTTCAAGTTTCTTTATCTGATCTGAATTATCATTGTCTAAATCTTCTTTTATCTGAACCACAAGTTCTTGTCTCTGATTTCTAGAAAGTTCAAGCCGTTCTTTCAGTTTCTTTATGAATCCATATTTTCTCCTTAATTTGAATCTCAAGTCATCATTTTCTATTTTTTCCTTATCAAGGTCTTCAAGTGCAGCTTCAAAGTTTTATTAAATTATCTGAATCCATTATGATCTCCCTTAAGCTGTTAAGTTTTCACTCCAAGGGCCAAAATATCTGATACCAATTGTTAGGATTAGGTAATACTGAGAGAGGAGGGGGGGCTGAATCAATATTACAACACTTAAAATAAAATTTAAACCAATTCCACATAAACCATAAGCATACTGAAATCAAAGGAACATAAACAAATAACACAGTACTCATAACACCATTATTTTTTGTTGAGGAAACCCTGGCCAAGGGAAAACCCTGGTGGGGATGGTACCCACAAGCATGCACTAAAGTATAAAGTCCCTGTTAAGACCTAGCCCTTTTAGGAGCCGAATATTACATAGTAAAATTTGTTGTTAGAGGAATACAACCCTGTTAAAGGTACACAACACCCTGTTATGGGCCAACTGAGCTTACAACTCTTACATTATACTTCTATTACAAAAGTGTTCTCAGTAATGAACAAAAACAAGCATCTCTAATGCTTAGATATTTCCAGTCATATTTCTGCAATATTATCTGTCATCCTCTGCTCTACCATTCGCATCTCATATATCATATATCCATCTAGTACATCCATTCATACTTTTCTCTACAAAAGTCTTCATATATATATATATATGTTTACCAAGTTGGCTCTCTTAATCAAATATTACATAGACGACTCTCAATACATAATACAATTAATAATGTAAATATCAAATACATAGTTGGTGCTCTTACATAATCAAAATATAGATTATCAACAATCATAATCTATCTTATTTTTCTAGGAGTCCATGTCATACTCCCTAAATCATCGCTTCAGTTCAACTACTCTGTATCACTGTACTGCTCTTGTCGCCTATCTTCATTTCACTGTAACTCTCTGTAAACTTTACCAAAATGCAATAGATCTTAGATGTAGGTAGTACATACCCCATAGTATCTCCCTCTAAGCTCGCTCGACATAACTTGTTGATATCAATCTTCGATACCCAAAATACCTTTGTATTTCTTCTCTTTACTTAGTCGATTCCAGAATAGAATCACCAAAACTTAACTCCAGATCAATCGATCAATATGACATATGTGTTGCCATAATTGAAAACCAAAAATTGAATCATATCACACAAAATTCATCACTTTCCAACAATTGCGGGATCACAAGGTCATGCTTACGGTTAGGGAATTTTCTTGCAAAGTCATGATAACATGCCACGTGTCCTTGGTCATTAAGGATGAGGGAGAGAAGGCAAAGTCCTGGTGCTGGGATAATGAAAAAGTTGACTTGAAGACTTATTATATAGTGTGATGTGACATGATTTTTCATGTGATAGTCAAGGAGGTATTGACTAGGGTCAACTATAACTTTTGGTTCTTTTCATATTGATAGACTTGTTTCTATTTAGGTTAGGTTACCAAAAATAGATAGGCACGTGAAGGGACCCCTGTTAGAAATTTTATTTGATAAGACATGCACAAGAAACAAAAAACATTTGGCACACTAAATTTTTAGAAGATCATGGTGTTTTCAGTAGGAATTATTATGGACTTTGATATGTCTATGATTGTTTACTTCTATACAAACATAATTCAAACATTGAAAGGTGATTGTCAAGTACAATTTTATAGAGGTAAAATAGGATTTGGAGGTTATAAGTATGACCTTTTGATAAAATCATTTTCCCAGATATTAGAAAATATGGATATATTTGAGGATAAGGAATATCTCTGGATAAAAATGAAAAAGAGTATTGGGACTAATTGTATGGGGTAGAATACACAGTAGCTAAAGGGATATTAAAACATAGGTGGGTAGCTAAAGGGATGTTAAAAGGTGAAATGTATTGCAAACTCACAATTCATGAGAGTGTCACTTTTTTTATATCCCGTTGGCTTCAATATATTGGTTAGTTGGCTAGAGAAGATAACAAGGGGATGTTAAGACCTCATGTATTTCTTTCTAGATTATTATCAGATTAATGAGATGCCCTTGGAAGAGGTTTGTTAAGAACTTTGCATTTTTTTCTTTGGTACTCCGGCCATGTACTATGATATATTGGCACGACTCTGGTGTTTATTACTCTGGATAGTGACATTATTTTTACTACTTGATTTAGTTAATGCGCGTAAGAATGGGCTAAGGGAGAAACATACCCTAGATGGAAATATTCTTAAGTTACCTTTCTATTGAGCATATCAGTTTTATTTCAATAGTGCAGGTTGGAAGGACAAAGGATTAGTTACATTGGAAGAAGAGTTTTTGTTTTCTCCTGGTGTTTTTTGTGCCGTGTAAGTAACAAGTAGTTTTCTTGGCCTAAAGCTTGTTGTCTCCCTTGTTCTTATAAAATGGGATTTTAGGGCCATGAAATAGGGGGTCCACTTTTAGGTTTCAGTTCTGAAATTATTTCTTCTCATTGTATTTGCTTAGTCTGTAGGGTGCAGATATAAGATGATTTTCATTTAACAATTTCTTTATGAGAAAAAGAGATCTAGTAGTTTTGTGCAAGTATATAGACTGGTCATTAAGTTGTTTCATGTTTGAGAATTCTAGATTATGTAAATTGAATGCATCAAGGGTGCTTAAATTTGTCTCTTGTAAGTATTCTGCAATATAATTGTTTATTCATTAATTCTCTTCAAGGAGGAGATTAAATCATTTGTTCAGATAATTTTTATCTTGAGTTTTGTATCCAAATTTATATGATTTTAAAATATCAAGGATATTCAGAGTTGTCTTTACAGTTTTCTATTTATGAAATCTATATTCCTGGGTCTCTTCCAAGGGAAGGGTTAAATACTTTGAATGGATATTTGTAATCTTGGATGCACAAATGGATTTTTAAGAGGAACTTAATGCCAAATGAAGTTGTTAATTTAATGCATTAAAATCTTGGTATTTGCTGTTTTCTTTTATTCATAAGGTTTCTATTATGATGATAGATATGACTCTATAAGCCCAATAGATAAGGCACTGATCTGTATGGGTGTTGAAGTACTTTCAGAATGATTCAAATAATTAAACATCCTTTTAATTTCATATTTATTATTGTGAGAGTTAAGTTATCTAGTTCCCAACACACTTAATGCAAGTGGGATTTTGCATAAGATGGTGAAGTTTTAATACCCATTATAAGTCTAAAAACTATCCACAATTATGTATCTACAATGGTGTTGTTTAACAAAAGGTTCATTATATATGAAAATTTGTTTTATTAGGAAAAACCTCATGAGCGTGTGCAAATTGAAGTGAAGAAGGCTTGTGGGTCTTGTTAATGTTGGATTTTCCTATGCTCAATTTGTAGATGATGCGGAGTTTGTGAATTAGGTGATGATCCTTAGGTCTGATTTCCATTTTCTCTTTTAGGATTGAGGGTTGAAAGAAAAAGAACCAACATAAATGATGACTCTACTGGGGATTGTGTAAGAATTTCATAATCAATAAGGTTGTCAGTTGAGTTTTCTCCTTGCCTTGTTGATTTCAATCCAGTTAGTCAGTCCATGGAGATTACATAGAGTTGAAAAGTGTCTTTTATGATTGAAGATTGAGTCCCTTGCCTGAAGTATAGAATAGTATTGTTCATTATTTGAGGTTATATCTTGTGAAGTGTTGAAGTATATGTTTTAACTACTGAAAATTGTAAGGAGATCCTTGCAAATTATTGCAATTTTTTTTTCCTAATTTTCAAATTAGGTGGCGACTCTAATCTTTGCACCAGTGCTTGCATAATTTTTTTGTTCTAATGATTTCACAAGATTGGTAAAATTTTTTATGAATATTATTGAGGCAACATCTGGTTGATGGGTGAGTTTCATGGGGATCCAAAAGGAAGATGAATAAAGGTGATATGAATAAGACATTGCTCTCTTGTCGTAGAAGTTTTTACAATAGAATTGCAATATAAGACTATGAGTTTTGCATACTTCTGATTTGTATTTTCCAGCTTATATATTATGGTTGGTGAAGTATGTTTGAGATCTATTTTTTGATGAAGAAATAATATTTAGTTGCAAGGTTTATGTCATAAATTTATGGTGGATGTGTTATTTGTTTAAATATATTTGAGAAATGTCAGACATGATTTCACAAAGAGTGCTTCCCATAATGAATTCTTGCATAATTGTTTTTATCAAAAGATATGTGCCATTATGTTTTGATGACATTCATGGTTCCCCAAATGAAATTACTACTGAGGTTAGGATACATTTACCAAATTTTAATGGGAGACGATAAGATTCAACATGTAAGCATTTGAAGGAATTTGTTGATCTGATGGGTGATTGTGAGATCTATCATGAAGATGTTTTCATGAAGCTGTTTGTTCAGACATTGAAAGAAGATGCCAGGGATTTGTTTTCTATCTTACCAGTAGGTTTTATTTCTTCTTGGGAAGAATTGAGCACAATTTTCATGGAGCAGTTTGCTGAAAGAATAAATGCAGGGGATGTGTTGAGAAGATTGATGGAGATTGAGATTGAAGAAGATAAATTGGTTCCATCATTTAATATCAGATTTGCAAAGACATTAGATGAAATTCCAAAAAGCTATAGGCCCAACGATAAAGTATGTCTAGTGACTTATCTAGGTGCTTTTAATGAAGATATGAGCTTCTTGTTGAGAGATAAAGAGCCTAAGACTTTATATTAGGCTCTTATTACATCGATGGACATTGAAAATAATTTAAAATATGGAATTGTTAGAGGTTTTATATCTACTGGTGTTCGTTGCCGTAGTACATTTAATGTTGAAGAAGGGTATGAATTAAGAAGTAATATTCAATATCAATGTATTAACATCCATGCTAATCATACTAACCATGTTTTAGCATGTCTTTTAAATCAGAATGTGAGTGAAGAATGCTTGTTGTAAACAATGGTTTCTCCTCATAATAATGATGAAGTGCTTAGTGATAAATTTGGTACAGATGCTGATACAAAAATGGGTCTAATTTCACATTGCATACCATATGATATGATTACTAGTTGTTCTAGTAATGAGACTACATAAAGAGGTGGTTCACAGTCCTTTGTTGAAGATGCAAAAGAAGAAGAAATTTATGCATAAGATGAGGGTAATGATAATATAAAAAATTCTGATGATGTTTTTTCAACTTTTTATGAGTCACCCATGTATGATGACGATGACTAGCTTGGTAAAGTTCCATAAATTATTGTTGATAATGGTATTGAGTTAGAAGAGTGCATAGTTGGTTGAAATGAAGAGGATATGTTTTAGCCTATTCTTTTGCCACATGAAAATGTTCATGAAAATATATATGAGGAGTAATGATAATATAAAAAATGATGATGATGTTTTTTCAACTTTTTATGAGTCACCCATGTATGATGACAATGACTAGCTTGGTAAAGTTCCATAAATTATTGTTGATAATGGTATTGAGTTAGAAGAGTGCATAGTTGGTTCAAATGAAGAGGATATGTTTTATCCTATTCTTTTGCCACATGAAAATGTTCATGAAAATATATGAGGAGTTTATCAAGGTATGCGAGCCTAAGATTAATGTTGCAAGTACTTGTGCTACTGTTGTTCCATTAATTGCAACTTTTCATACAACATATCAGTTTTCTTCTCATCCCTTTTATTCTTCAAGTGATAATGAAACAATATGTATTGTTGATAAGGAAGAGGATTAGTGGTGACAAAATGGTTATGATTTCTTAAATGATGAGAATGATGGTCATGACATGGAGTATTCATGTTCTGAAATATGCAATACGAAAATTTATTTCAGTTTAGATTCATTTTTGTTTTCTCCTAATGAAGACTTGTATGAGGGTGCTGATGATAAGTCATTGTCAGATTTGTATGAACCAACTTATGGAAATTTTCAAGAAGATAGTTCCTATGATATGGAGATTAAATCTGATTGTGTACTTGAAATAGAAATGGATGTATTCATGTTTGATGTGAGTTATGACATCACTGACATGAATATGGGAATATTGTCTTGTCAAGTGAAAATTAGTAATGTTGATAATGTTTCCTATAGTAGTGATTTATATCAGGGAGACATGTGCCAGGATGAAGACATATGTAATGGGCTGCTTGTTGACTTGTTTGAGCCACATTTTGAAATGTTTCATGTGAAGTGGAACAAGGGTTCAAACCTTATATCAAATTGTTTTATTGAACCAAAGGTATGTTCCCTTTTCCAAGAATGGGATGTAAAGAGTGTTGATGCATTGTGTTTACTGGAGGTTGAAATAAATCAACATGAGTATATCAGTTATTAGGAAGAAAATGAGTCTTTTCTTTTTCAAGTTCAACATGATGAATTTTTCCAAAATCATGGTGGTGAGTTGAATTTAGAAGAATGTTACAGTTATACTAAATATATTTTGCATGATAAGTGTCATTAAAGTCTACCATGTAACTATGAATTGTTTGAGCTGACCCCTGATGATAAAGTCCAGAATGATGAAAATTATGCATACAATGCTAGTTGTATGAGCATGTTGAAGGGTGTCAACTACAGTGAGTATGGTTTGATGCATACAAGTGATATTTTTAGATTGATCATAATTTTAAATGATGACAACCATATTTTTGACAAGAGTAAATATTGGTTTTACATGTTTGGTGGCCCAGGGCCACCAATTGAGGATTTTGTTTGATTTACAGTTTTGAGCTTTTAAATAAGGAACCATTAGAGAAGGATGAAAATGGTATGCTATTCCAGAGATATGAAATCTCACCATGCCCACAAGGGGCATACATCCCCAACAAGAGCCAAGGTTGGCACCTACAAATTTTAAAAAGGGATTTTAGGCTGCCATATTAAATTTTAGTACAAAACATCCATCCAAGCCGTGAAAATGGATTACCTCAGAGGTTACATGGTCTCATTTTTCTGGGTTGAGAGATCTATAGAAGGATATAGTTGTTTTTTTTCATCAGTTAAGGGATCTTCCCTGCATGTGCGAGATCAAGAAATGAGGGCTATCTTCATGTTACCATGCACTGCACTATTTTGTTCAAAGGAATGCTTGTAGGAATATATCCCACATCAGTTGCACTAGGGAAGTATTTTTATTTATCAACACATAATAATGTATTTCCAAGAGGTATTACCTCTTTTAGGAAGAAGTTCACATGTGAGGTGGTTGACTGGTGGTTGACAAGGATATTTTGTGGGCTCGTTCCCACGTGGTGATGACTAGGAACAACTGGTAGAAAATTGGAGTGTGCCACCTAGGAGGATGATGGAATGATGATATGGAAAGGAAATATGTGGAAGATGAAGACATTTTCTCATCGCGACCTCATAAGGTAATGAATCAGTTAGGAAGTGGAGTTGTGATGGTGCGAGAGCATGACGCTTATCAGGCAAAAAGGGAGATTGCAGCATCGCAAGGCTGCCTGTCGGTTCATGGTTGCAGTTGTGAGCGATTAAGAGAAATGCTTGTTGCGTGGTCGAAAGGTCATATTGATGGTTAATAGGAGGACTTGCAACCTTGTGATAAAAATAGAAGATGTTGATATTGCAATGTCGCAGCGGTTTGTGATGGTTAAGACAAAATGTTGTGATGTTGTGATAAACAGAAAACATAAAACCATGGGATCAAAAGGTCATGCTTTAGGTTAAGGAAGTTTCTTGAAAAGTTGCAATAACATGCCACGTGTCCCTGGTCATTAAGGATGAGGGAGAGAAGATGAAATCCTGGTGTTGAGATGATGAACAAGTGGACTCACAAACTTATTAGATAGTGCCATGTGGCAGGAGTTTCCATGTGATAGTCAAGGAGGTATTGGCTAGGGTCAACCATAACTTTTGGTTCTTTTCATACTGATGGACTTGTTTCTATTTAGGGCAGGTTTCTAGAAATGGATAGGCATGTGAAGGGACCCCTATTGGAAATTTTTATTTGATAAGACATGCACAAGAAACAAAAAATATTTGGTAGACTGAATTTTTAGAAGACCATGGTGTTTTCAGTAGGAATTATTATGGAGTTTGATATGTCTTTGATTGTTTACTTCTATATGCATGAAGTTTAGACATTGAAAGGTGATTGTCAAGTGTATTTTTATAGAGGTAAAATAAGATTTGGAGGTTATAAGTATCACCTTTTGATGGAATCATTTGCCCAGATATTATCAAAAATGGATATTGTTGAGGATAAGGAATATCTGTGGATACAAATATAGAAAGATTATTGGGACTAATTTTATGGGTAGAATACACAATCGCTAAAGGGATATTAAAATGAAGGTGGGCAGCTAAAGAGATATTACAAGGTAAAGTGTATTTCAAACTCAAAATTCATGAGAGTGTCACTTTTTTATATCATGTTGGCCTTGATATATTGGTTAGTTGGCTAGAGAAGAGAATGAGGAGATGTCAAGACCTCGGGTATTTCTTGCTAGATTATTTTCAGATTATTGAGATGCCCTTGGAAGAGCTTGTTTAAGACCTTTATATTTTTTTCTTTGGTACTCCAGCAATGTACTGTGTTATACTGGCACAACTCTAGTGTTTGTTACTCCTAATAGTTACATTCTTGTTAGTACCTGATTTAGTTGATGTATGAAAGAATGGGCTAAGGGAGAAAGATACCCTATATGAAAATATTCTTAAGTTACCTTTCTATTGAGCATATAAGTTTTCTTTCAATAGTGCAGGTTGGAAGTACAAAGGATTAGTTATGTTGGAAGTAGAGTTTTGGTGTTCTCCTGGTGTTTTTTGTGTCGTGTAAGTAACTGGTAGTTTTTCTTTTCATGAAGCTTGTCGGCTCCCTTGTTCTTATAAAAGGGGATTTCAGGGCCATGAAATAGGGGGTTCACTTTTAGGTTCTAGTTATGAAATTCTTTCTTCTCACTATATGTGCTTAGTCTGTAGGGTGCATATATAAGTTAATTTTCATGTAACAGTTTCTTTATGAGAAAAGGATTTGGTAGTTTTGTGCAAGTATATGGATTGGTCATTAAGTTGTTTCTTTTTTGAGAATTCTAGATTATGTAAATTGAATGCATCAAGGGTGCTTCAAATTGTATCTTGTAAGTATTCTACAATATAATTGTTTGTTCATTGACTCTCTTCAAGGAGGAGATTAAATTCTTTGTTTAGATAATTGTAATCTTGAAGTTTGTATCCAAATTTATATGATTTTGAAATATCTAGGGTATTCAGAGTTGTCTTTACAGTTTGTTGTTTATGAAATTTCTATTCCTGGGTCTCTTCCAAGGGACGAGTTAAATACTTTGAATGGATATTTGTAATCTTGAATGCGCAAATAGATTTTTAAGAGGAACTTAATTCCAAATGAAGTTGTTAATGTAATTCATTAACATCTAGGAATATGCTATTTTCTTTGGTTCATAAGGTTTCTATTATGATGATAGGCCTGACTCTGTAAGCCCAATGGATAAGACATTGATCTATATGGGTGTTGAAGTACTTTCAAAATGATTTAAATCATTAAAAATCATTTTAATTTCATGTTTATTATTGCGAGAGTTAAGTTATCTAGTTCTTAGCACATGTAATGCAAGTGGGATTGTGCATAAGATGGTGGAGTTTTAATACCCATTACCTATAAGTCTGAGAATTACCCACAGTTATGTATCTACAATGGTGTGGTTTAACAAAAGGTTCATTATATATGCAGATTTGTGTTATTAGGAAAACCCTCTCGAGTGTGTGGAACTCGAAGTGAAGGCTTGTATGCCTTGTTAATGTTGGCTTTTCTTGTCCTCAATTTGTAGATGATGCAGAGTTTGTGAATTAGGTGATGAGCCTTAGGTCTGATTCCCATTTTCTCTTTTAGGATTGAGGGTTGCAAGAAAGAGAACCAACAAACATGATATTTTCTTGATTTCTGCTTGTAAGGTTGATTCATTGACATATGCAACTTATTCTAATGACATGATCATCAAAGAATTATCAAGGATATTTGTACATCAAAAGGGATCATACTTTGTTTGTTTATGAAAACATATATTTTGGACATTTAGATTTCTCATATGTTAATGCCAACATGTACTTGCAACATTGAACCTGACAAAAGCAATATTCATACTCCCATGGTTTGCAAATCTAACCAATGAGGGTTGTACCATTTTTCGTTATCAAAATTGGTGGCACAAGGTATTCATACAATCATGGTTGAACGTTTCACCAGTGAGGATTGTACCTTTCTCAAGTTCTAAAATAGCTGAATAATGAAAATAACACAAATCAAGGCATCTAGTGGTAAGTGCCAATCTTAGTTACATTTTTGCATTCATTTTAGATTAATCTTGGAATATAGTTATTATGTGATTTCTCAAGAAGGGGGTACACAAAAATAAAAAGAGGGAGGTTTCATCAAGGATGTATCATCAAAATTGTTCTTAAGATCGAGTATATTGGATGTTAATAAACAAAAACATTGCATTTCCACTTAGCTCTTTACATTTCATTTAGTTTTTAGGATTCATGAATAAATCATTATCATTAATCATTATTAAGTCCATTCATATAGAGTCATTCATTATGTTTCCATTATGCATATCATTTAATTGCATCTCATTATTTATTACATTTAGAAGTATCATTATTAATACCAGTACACATTAATCATTATATACATAAAGATCACTAAACATTAATCATTAAAGTTCATATAAATACATCTCATAGTACATCTCATTAATCATTTAAGTTTATTAGATTCATTAATACCATTATATCATTTATATTGCATAAAATTAGGATCATTCAATCATTCAATCACTATGGATCATAAATAATTTTATAAATATTAACATTATATCATAGGAAATAGGCATAATCATCTAGGTGCATTAATCATTACATCATTACATCATTTAGGTGCACTATCCATATCATAAACATCATTGCACAAATCACATATATACAACATTGCATTTAATCATCTAAGTACATCCATACATCCATACACCAATACATCCAAAGAAAAGGCATCCATACATGTCCAACATAAAACATAAAACATAAAACATAAAACATAAAACATAAAACAACAAACATATAGATAGAATCATCTAGAATTGCATCTATATATAGATCATCTTGAAAATGTCATAAAGTCCAATATATAAAGACATCAAAAGAAAGATAAACTATAAAAAATCAAAATCTATCAAAGTCTATCAAAGTCTATCAAATGTATAAATCTATCATAGAGATAATCAAATGTCCATCAAATGTTTGTTGATAATATACATATATCAAAGCCCTGATCAAATAAAGATACATAATGGTACATGATCAAACAAAGGTGGACTAATCAAAATCTCAACTAGGTGCACCACTTGAACTGTTGACACCACCTAAACCATTGAGACCACCTGAACCATCGGCACCACCTATACCATTTGTCCCATCTGTATCTAACAATAGAAATGCTCAGATCTTGTTGAGGAGCCTGACTAGTACTGGCTATAATAGGTCTCTATGCCATGGAAGCCATGAAACTCTGTATCATGCTAGTAAACTAATCCATCCAACTACTCATAGCTTCCACACTAGCCTGTAAGGTCCTAACCTCTTGAGTAAGTGCTTATGGCTCTTGTGAGACATTTGGAATCTATGGAATGAGAACCTGGGGAGTCTGTCAAACCTGAGGTGTGTGTATCTATCTAACTTCTCTATGAACTCGTGGACCCCAATCTACAATCATAGCCTAAAGAGGAACTCTAAAAACCATCTGTCCACCTATCATTTGTACTCCACCTATCATCCATACTCCTCCACCTCTCATCCTAACTCCACCCTGACTACCCAAGCACCAATCACCAAACCCTATCCACTTCTTATCCGTACTCGACCCCCTCTAACCTAAGCTCTCCTCCTCTACTATCTACCACCTCTCCCACCACCACCACCACC
>MU218967.1:546425-556936 GCA_018584345.1 Thuja plicata
CACCACCACCACCACCACCACCACCACCACCACCACCACCACCACCACCACCACCACCACCACCACCACCACCCATCATCATCATCATCATCATCATCATCATCATCATCATCATCATCATCTTCATCATCACCATAATCACCCTCTGAACGCTCATCAATATCCAGAATGGGATCAACAAGATCTGTGAATCGAGGGAATGGAAGCTGGATAAACCATTGAGCATAATCGACTGTCATGCCAACATATATAACATTCTCTCACATATCAAAAGGAAGATATGGCATACCAAGGATCTCATCACAAGCAAAATGATACTCTACATGTGGTCCCACATGGATCTCTTTTCCTATACTCGCACATATAATGCAAGACCCTGCACGGAACTCCCTGAATATGGAAAAAATAATGGAGAACCCTGTGAAAAATCTCTCAATAACAAGAGGAGTCCAAATAATCATCCATCGAGGCATAAACATATAGGGAAACTCTGAGTCATCCTCGTGCCAAGCCTCACATCCAAGACAAGGATTCCAACATAACTGATCAATGTCATATAACTTACAACACTAGCGGTCCATCTTGTCCATATGGGGCTGGACAATCACTCCTTCACAAATATGAACAAACAACCACCCAAGATCTCTGTGTCTAGCTGTAATATGCCTATTAATAAGAATATGCTCCAATGTCTATAGCTGTAGTAAAACTGCACCGAAAGAAAGTGCAATACCATGTCGATATACCACATGATGAAAATCATGGTACAAATATGAAAGTACACATGATCCCCAATCAAATCTCCAGGTTGTGCAAGCAAGTCCTCTAAAATATGACCCTAATCGACTGAAAAACCATGACCTCGTTGGTCAGGAAGGAGGAAACAACCAATAAAAACTCCTAACATGGTTGGAAGTGGAGGAGAAAATTTGAACTGCACCCAAGGTATGCTATCATCATCAATCATCACATCACCAAAAATGCATATGCAAGATGCTCCATCATATACGTGATCATAGTAAACCATCTCACCCCATGTCAGAATCCTCAGAAATCTATACACATCCTTGAGGGTGATGGTCATCTCACCCATTGGAAAATGGAAAGTATTATGGTCTGAGTGCCAACGCTCAGCCACAACAGTAAGTAATTCACAGATCACATGAAATCAAGGCATGTTTAGCAATAGGAAAAGGCCACACCGACCGATCACTCGTCGATCCTGAGGAGCTAACAACTCTATCATCTCACGAGGTTAGGGGTATAAATTATGGATATCTAACCTCTAGTATCGAACCTATTTTAGAATCAAGTGGAAACAAATAAGTGACATCATCTAAATGGATCATCACAAGTCTATCCTATCATCAAATCACTCATCTAGAGCACATTAATCTTTCCTAACTCTATATCATGAGGATGGAAAAATATCAGTTATCCTGTAAACCTATCAGGATTGACATCATACAACATTCATCAAAATGATCAAGATAACATCAAACACTTATTTTTTAACCATGACACATCATCAATCGATTAATCACATCAATTGAAAAATCAAATGACATGCATAATTAGGTTCCAAATTGCAAAAATCTGCCTATGCGTCATTTTATCATATTGTACGCGGTGAAACAACAACACGCTACAATTTAACATTGTATGCGCTATAATTATTTTGGTACATGTTAAAATAATTATATGCACTATTTTGCCTAGTACGCACTAGATAACATCACCATACGCGCTCCAAGAATCTTAAAATTACACTATAAGGGTGTACACGCTATTTCACCTATCCTACGTGCTACAAGTCACCTAGGGCACACATTCATACACACTACTTCACACTAACCTATGCGCTATTCACCTATCAGATGCACTAAAAAAATATATTATGCGCTATTTTGAGCATTCTACGCAGTATTTTAATAAAAAGAGCAAAAACACAATGAATTAATGCATAAAAATTTGAAAATCCTTCTGTGAATAGAGAAATTAACAAACTAAAAGGGATTTAGGTACTCACCGGAGGTCGATAGTTTGTCGGATGCTGGAATCTACGACCTCTCTCAAATCTATACTAATGAACATGGATCACCATTACAATCAGGTCACTATAAAAAATTAGAGCTCAAAGGGACATAAGCAAATAGTGAATGTTAAAAAAAGGAATGGTGAAAATGAACTTTTACCCCTTTGACCTATAAAGGTGCCTATTTTTATCAAATTGTTATTAAAGGTAAGTTGCCAAGAAGAATTTGAAACTCCAACCTAGGACATTATCAAACCTTTTTTGCAACATTTTATCGAAAATAAAATCCAAACTTGAAACTTCAGCGCAAACATTTTTTCTGGGAAAATCTAGAAAATTTCAAAATATAATCAAATTCCTCAACATAATTTTGATTTCATTTTCGAGGGGGCAGGATATCATAAGGACTCAAATCAAGCGAATAAGGGTTATTTTTCAAATCAGGGACATCAAAGGTAAAATTTTCAAAATCATGAGTGAGGCATATCAAATTAGTGGAATCTTTCATCAGGCTACAATATCAGGATAGTATCATCATATCAGATCATAAATCAACAAATCACGCATCGAATCAATATTAGGCATTAGATCAAGCATCAATTATTTACATCAAATTGGACATCAGACCAAACATCCGGACATCAAACATCGAATATTCTTTGAACCAATGCGCCTCGCATATTGATTCAAAGAGGGGCATTTGTAGACACCCTAAATTGGTCAACCTAAGTCAAAAGGGTCAAACTGAGTCAACATTATGGATTAATTAACAAATGTATTAATTAATTAAATACAATCCTAAGAGATTAATTAAATTACATAATTGATTTAATCAATTAGTTATATAGTTCAATTAAATGAAATCAAATGCAACCCATCTAATTCCCCTACATGGCTAATTTAATTAATTGTTTGAATTACTTAATTTATATCTTCAATAAAGGGGGTAAAAATAAATTAGCTAATGAGAAGAGAGGATTGAAAGCACATGGATCACTCCAATTTTTTTCTATCTTAGCCACTTATTTAGCCTTTTCTACCCTCACCACCCATTTTGTCATCTTGTCCCCCTATTTGAAACCCAACTCAACCTCTCTCATCTAATCATGGTTAAATCACTCTAACCCCCACCCTTGGGGAAATACTATAAGTAGAATGAATTTCTTAGTGCAAACCGCCAATTCATATTTAGTTGAGATCAATTCACTTTAGCATCGCAACTTTACATCTAAGACCATTGGCATTGTCATTATAGTCAAATTTGCATCCACTATTTAGAGTATTTAAAATTCAATAGAGCGATTAGATTCATTTTACATCACAATTAATCATGTTTGCAGATTAATTTTCTTAATCATGTAGCTTTATCTTCATCATATATCAAATTCCCATTCTAGGATTGTCACTTTAGGAGTGCTTAAGATTTGAGAGCATCCTTAGTCTTCGTAGTTAGAGAAACATGAGACAATTTTAATTGTTCAATTTGGATTTTTTAGCATGTTATATCTTTAAAGTTATTCAAATCAATAGAATTGAGTTAATGTTTCATGAATATAATTTTACTTGTATACACTCAGCTTACATGGGGGTATAAGAGTTTCTGGATAGGAGTGACTTTATTGCACATCTGGTCATTTGAGAACATAGTTGTTTGTTAGCTAATGGGATGGAGAGATAGGGATCCTAGACACCCATGTGCAAGAAAATATCGAGGGTTACCACATTATACATTGGTAGGTATAGTGGGGTACTGGAGGAATATACTAAATGAGATGACATATTTTACATGGAATCCCTACATATTGTGCAAGGATAGGGGAGTTGAGTATAGGTCCTTCATGGCTTATGTATAGATTGATTATTGGCTGATTGGATAAATGATTCATGTGATAGATCAATATCTACCACATAGGATGATGAGGTAGTTTGGGCACCACTAGGAGATGGTAGGGGAGGAGATAGTGCACCCTCATATTATATGAGAGGTAAGAGCATTGGTGATTAGATAAACAACGTGTGGGATAGGTCCAATTTCTTAGCAATGGTGCTAGTGCCTTGTGATCCAGAGCTAGAGATGATAGATGTAGGGATATCACTAGAGTATTTATAGGCTCCAATAGATGAAGGATATAATAAATATAATTCTTACTATGAAATAACGCTGAAATCAGACTGTCATAATTTAATAACACCAGAGAAACATATATAAAAATTTCTTTTATTTGGTTCCAACTTCATACATCGACCACACCATCATTGTTTTATCACTACATACATTTTTAAACCTTTTCCCTTTATGAGAACCGATAACTACCCCTTAACTACCCTCACAATCACTGTGAACCAACTTTGGTCAGTTGGCCTTTAACTAGACTGTTACATGTATTGTTAATTTAACAACTTTTGACTTTTCAATCGTTATTAAATTTATCCATCTTCCCTATTACAATGATACAGTCTTCTAAGACCTTATGAAAATTAAAATACTACTCAAACTTCTAATCCAACCCTTAAGCCCATTACATGACCCTTTAGGCCTAGTTTTCCCATTATGGCAACTTTTAACAATTTGATTAAAAATGACTCAATATGAGAAAATATGTTTTTAATAGCCTCAAATACATCATCAAATGGTAGATCAAAACCATTTTATGCAAAAAGTTGTTAAAAGCCTCGATTCAAGGGTTTTATGAAGATGACACCATAAGTCATAGTTCTGCCATTCAAAAATTCTTAAATTTTTCTTGAAGATAGCCTTGTAGATGCCCATTCAATTGGTCCAAGTTTTGTGGTGAATGGTTTCATTTATGGGGAGTAACACCTATCCCTAACATGACTGTCAAGAAGAATTTTAACTGTTGCAACAATATATTAGGTTGTTTGATAAACTTAATTATGTTGGAAGTCTAAATGGTGTTGTGTGTAGTCATAGGGCGTTGTAAGGAACCCATACAATCATTCAAAGAATACTTGACAAGAACTTGTGCGAGTTTTGATCATGCTGTCCACAAATATGCATTAGAAGTTTTCTGTGGTAGGATTAACAGTCACAATTGTTAGATAAAAAATAGACTTGCACATTCCTATTGAAAGGTCCATTTAAATAGGCCTTAGGGAGTGACTTGAAACCTTTACAAACTATTGTGTAAGGTATTAAAATTGTTTATCCTCTAATCACCTTCTCCCTATGACTAATTATACTCCTTGCACCTTTTCCTATGACAACCCCTATACATCTTTAACTCCTTGCCATGACAACTAGGATCTACCTTATTCAATGGCCCATTACCAACCCTGATTGTGATTATTTTTTACTCTTTTGAACAGTCCTTCATGCCTAATCTTTACTCTTATTTTGGTGCCCAAAATCATTCACACTAAGGGACTTTCTCCTACACTTTCCTTGCTCCCCCAAATCATTTACAAAATATAACAATTTGAACCCCCCAAAAATGCAATGAATAGATATGTCAAAGTAAAGTAAAAGGACACAAGCCAACTAGTGCAATCATTGAATACATCAACAACTATGCTCATTGGTAATTTTACTTCTTTTGATATAGATTTCTCCCGCCTTAATATAGTTGCTTTTGAACTATGAACGTCAGAATCATATGATTTGCATGCTACAACAAGAAATATGGTGGATACTTGGTTTACCAACAACAATTCTTCTATTCATTTACATCTAGTGCTAGATTTAAGATGCATTTGGAAATGTGCTTCTTGATAACAGATCACATGCATGCAATAATTGTGAGTAGAGATTTTCAATGCAAAAAGACATGCGATACTATCAAGTTAAATATATATCAAAGTTTGATGACTCAGACTTGGACATGGGAATCACATAGACTCGAGAAAAAAAATTATAGGATTACACCAAAAAAAATAGAATAATGCATATTACAATATTTTACATCATCCTCTTCCCTAATCTAGTGAAAACTTGGGAGCTTATGATAATCACATTTGAATCTTTGATATTTATAGTATGACACTTCATCATTAATCAATGACATTATGGTAGTAATCAAATGAGTTGTCTAAGTTCTCGATTCTGGTCCCCACTCTCATTGTAACCAATTTTTTTAATATGATGAGACCAAAATAACTAGTGGATATTTGGGAGTGTAGACCCTAATGAGTTTGAGGGGCAGCACTAATAAGCTACACAAGGTGTTGGATTCTAGAAAAAAACTATATATATGTACGCAAATATGTATTATGTATATGTAAGATGTATATATGTGTATGTGTGTATATCATATTTTATACAAAATAAATTAATTACACATATATAATAATATTATAATACATTGATATAATATTAATATATGGAAAAAGTCACATATTTATCAAAATACTATCTCCTTCAAATACAATAATTTTCTCAAGAGTGTCCATTAAAAAATAATTCTCAACATAAATTAAATTGAATCCTCTAGGGTGATGACTTTTCAAGGACATGACTTCTTATTTGCTCTCCCAGCCAATGGTTTCAATTGGTGCAGATTTGGGCCTCTCAAACGGGTGATATATGGAGTCATGTGATGGCTCAGACATGTGTGACAACTCTCAAACTAGAGATGTAAACAACATTGTGATAGTTGGGGTACCAAAGACTTTCATGTCTTCAAGGAAAAAAATGCTATTGAGAAATGCTTTGCTACATTGCAACAAAGGATAACGATAGTGCTGTAGCAAACATAATCCTACTTCACAATATTTTTCTTTGTTTTGGCCTTTTTTTAAGGAAATTAATTCTACGGGATTGGGCCAAGTCACGACTCCATCACCCCTGGGTATCCTATGGGTACATAACCTATATCCACAGGGTATGTACTACTGTTTTTGATTTTTTTCTTTGTTTTGGACTTCTTTTGGAAAAAATCTCATGGAATCCTGCTACTGCATGCCCTGCTTCCTACAATACCATGTGGATGCATATCTATAAGGTACCTAGGGAAGCAGGGCCATATCCTAGCCACCCATCCGCACTCCCACTCCTGCACCTGTTCAGTTCAGTCACTTGATACAAGTTCAAAACTAGAATAGACAGATGAAAGCCATTGAAGATAGATGACCAAGTAAGTTCAGGTGATAGATGTATCCCTAGAAATTAAAAATTTCAGATGATGAAATGAGTCTTTGAGGAATTTCAAGCGATACATAGCAGAACATTTTTCTAACACCATATATCCACATATGTATCCAACAAAGTTTTGAGTACAATTCTATCCATAATAATTGGTCTCAAGGCACTCAAGAGCCTTGTTTGTATTTCCAGATACAACCTAGATTCCAAAGAAGATGTATAAGATAATTACTATTTTCCACAAATTCTTCAATTCAACAGGGATGGATCCTTTTACCTATCACTATTGAAATTAACATTTTAGCTAATTGAACATGAAATTTAACTGTAGAATCTGTCATCTCAAATCAAAATTTTTGTTACTACTTAAATTATGATTCCCAATATGAAATAAAAATACAAACATCAATTACCTGTCAGCATGAGCAAAGACAAATTTATGACAATCACCAAAATCTAGTCCCTAAATCTTCAAATTTTTGTCTACTGAACCACTGACAAGCAGAACACCATCTGAAGAAATATCCATGCAAGAATTGGCAATTTGTGGCCATACAGAGACAAGAAAAATTTCAAGGCGTCAACAATAAAACCTGCCATCAAGAAGCAGAGTTAAAAAAAACTAGATTCATAACAGATAGCCAACCGCCAACACATAACTAATGGAAAATTGCAAATTCATCATGAATTTGAATAATAAGATTTCTATCTAGTTACCTATATGAGCTTGATCCTGTACAAGGTAAACTTTTGCATACGTTTTTCCTTGTCTTGAATTTTTTACTGCAAAGGTATCTTAAGTCAAGAGCTCTAGTTCAGTATGAATAAAAGGTGATAATCTATTGATGTGTATTTAAGCACTTTGTGTTTCTCAATAAGGTAGGCTCTCAAGAAAGGCAAACACTAGTTGCACTTAGTGTGATTCTCCATTAACTACTTACTTTGGCGTAGTTTCTAGAACTTTTTACATTCAACCTCATGATGTTTGAAGTAAAATTCATCTAAAATGTTCGAAAAGCCATCCAAGATCCCTATTACAGTGTGTTAAGTGTTTGTCACTAGTGGGGCTCAATGTTATAGAGTAAATCTTCTTAATGTTAATGAAGTTGTTGACCACGTATGCTCCAACCTATAAAATCCAAATATCCAATGCTAAGACATAAATTCTGCATTCGAACATAGAAATATCTAGAATTACTTAAGTTTTGAAAGAATTGTGATGTGTGGGAAAAAGTTGTCCTAGATATTGTGGTGTTGGTCAGAATTGGCTCATGAAATCACAAAACCATCTTAAGCTTCTTTGTGCTAGATGACCAGGGTAACATGAATCATTCTTTGAGCATCTATTTTAAACCATACATTACCTTCAAATTGAAAATGGTAGCCATTCTTCTTCGATTTTAGTGTTTGTTCATCTAGATTCTCAAAAGTTGACCACCAAAAGTAAAGAGACAATCCTGGCGATTCTAGGATTATACCCAACTGCAATAAAAATCTACCCAACCTTCCCAATCTTCTCAGTGATGGAACTGTGCAAATTAATCTAAGAGGCAACAAAATCAAATGATTTAAACTTTTATATTTAATGAACTTAGAATTAGCATCCATAAAAGTAGATGGAATTGTATGGTACTTTTCAGTGCATGTCAACAAAGATTTTTCTATATATACACAAAGCTTTAAGCTATTGGCTATTGATGATTTTTGTTTTCATAAATTCAATAAAGGACACCATGATTGAACAAAGGGGGTTATAAGAAAGTATGTCTGCATGCACTATAAGAAAAGGAACCAGAGTGAGGGGAAGACTAGCAAACTTCCCAGGGAATACATGCCTATTGATATTTAAGTTACGGGGTATCAAGTATAGATAATGAAAATTCAGGGATATTGTACACAACGTTATGGTAAATTATCTAGCGAACATCATGTTAAACTATTTGGCATACAAATTTTTGTAGCTAAAGATTGGTGCAGGAGCACTTAGTACACAAGGGTCACTACAAGTTCCTAATGGATAATCTATGGAGGAATTGAGTCTACAAGGTCTATATGACCATTTGATGATGTATTTGAGGCTATTAAAGCCTTACTTGAGTTAAATCATTTCTAATCAAATTGTTGAAAGTTTCCATAATGGGAAAACTAGGCCTAAAGGATCATGTAATGAATGGGCTTAAGGGTCGGATTAGGAGTTTGAGTTAACATTTTGTGTTCATAAGGTCTTAAAATGACCATTTTTCATGTAATGGGATAATGATTGGTTCCTTGAGTCAAAAGTTTTCAAGTTGACAACAAATTAAGAGGAGACACATGACCAAAGTGGTTGTGTAGATGGTTAGGAAGGATCTGAGTCAGTTTCCATAGAGGGAACAAGTTTATATATGTTTTTAATTCCTTAAAATGTAAGTGGTGGTCAATGAACAAAGTTTAATATCAATAAAGAATGAGATTTCTGCATATTTCCATGATCCTATTCTGTTAAAAGCAGTCTAATTGAATATATTATTCATAGTAAGAGACATAACATTTTGATCCATCTTTGATTGAAATAGATGAAGGTGTGAATGCTTTAAATTTTGGTTTTTGTTTCATCCAATTCCATTAAGAATCAGTTGAGATATTTGAGTTTTGGTGTAAACTATAAACCCTCGGTTAGGGAAACCAATGGGCCTTCTAAAATGTGAAATACCACCATTCCACATGTACAAAGGACCCAAAATTGGTGGAATGGTGGGAGAGGGTCCATTATTTGTTTTCCAATGTTTGCAGGAGTCCATGAAATCTTTTGCATGTGCATCATATCAGAAGAAACAATAATTCTCGTTTCAGTTGGTGACAAGATAGTGGTATGACAATTTGGTTGTATTTTTATTCATGCAGGGTGTTTCTAATGAGGATTTGAGTTTAGAGGTTTTTAAGGGTGAGTTATAAGTGTGTCCAAGAGGTTATAAGGAAAATGTTACATGGGTTATGTTGTTTGTGTGACTGTCTTAGTGATAAATTGCATGACTGTGTTTGTTGACAGTGTAAAAGATCAGAATATTACATTGGATCAGTAATAGGCTAAATGATTTTATTGTATGTTAGAAGGAGTGGAATGGGAGTGTTCTTCATATTTATTGAAGTTAGGTTTCTATGGTGTGAAGATAGATCTAAGACAAAGGGTCTGTTGAAGAGTGTAGAAGGGGACAGTCACAGTCCATTTGCAGCCCATATTTGAAGGAATTTTGAATTGTTTGAAGGCCATTGTTAGTGCCTTAGGGATATGGGAATCGGTTTTGTGTAAGAAGATAAGTCTTAGTTGTCATCACAAGGAGTTGGAGTGTTGATTGGGAGTATGGATGTCATAGGGAGTGGTATGAAGAAGAACGTAAT
>MU218967.1:557415-573892 GCA_018584345.1 Thuja plicata
AGGAATTAGGAATCATCAACTCTCTTATCGCAGATTGTCTCAGACAGAGCAGAAAAATAAAACGTCTCTTAAAGCTACAATATTAAACAATTATGATTTTCTATTTTAAATATAGATACTGTGACTCGCTGTCCGCGGAACACCCCCCTGACCTCCCAAAAACAAAAGATGAATTTTTCCATTCCAGAAAGATGTCCCACCATCCTAGATACATGGAAAAACATAGCAACAAGACCTTTCTTTTCTAAGATTTTGGTTGAAGCATAAAAAAAAAGCTTCAAGATGAATGGAAAAGAACTTTTAAGCTTACCAAAGCCACAAATTTATATTTTAGCGCATGAGACACCAGAAGTAGGCAATCTGTGTCCAGAGATTCCAAATCATAGGAGATTAAATTAATCCTAAAAAAGAGGAATGGGATCACATGGTTTTATCATTATTGACAAATGTCAAAATTAGAGATTGATGCTATCCTGTATGAAAGAACATATGCTGATCACCAAGGTTAGAATAGTTACTAGTTTCTGACAATAACTATTATTGAAAATGTATTTATGCATGGTGCAATCAAAATCCTCAAACATCACATGGAATAAGAAGCAATACTAGAATGTAAAGCGCAACAATTAAGAAGATTGGGACTAATATCTCTATATATCTATAATATAGATAGGCCTTCCACCTCAAATTCTATGAAGATGGCTTCAAAACTTTAGGCGTAATTGGAAAGAGATCTAAAATGAATAAAAAAATGTAGATGTGGTCCAAAAAAAAAAATCAACTCATGCCACCAAAGCATATTGTGGTTTTCTCTGGTTCTAGAAAAAGTTTCTTAAAGTTTCTTCCAATAATGTTGATCCTTAAAGTTTCTTCCAATAATTAGGAAGTATTAGTATGAACTCCAGATAGATAGGTAGGATTTCAGGAATTTATCAAAATATTTAGTTACAGTGGTTTACAAATGTGTCTTTTGCAGTATGAATCTTGGGTATCTAATGTATGTCTCCTACATAGGGTCTCTGAGCAAGTTTCAAAACACTTAGTAAGAGACAACAAGCTCAAAACTTCAACCCATTCCCATGTAAAGACAAGAATCATGGACTTTTAACCATTCCCTATGCAACTGTTAAATATAGTTTATCATAGTCAAGTTATTATACATGGAATATTAAGGCACCCTCTACAAAGAATCCTATAAAAATCTCTAAACTATTGATTCATAATGTTAATTCAATTTCAAATTCTAAAAATACAATATCCACAAACATCAGTGAGGTGCATAGAGTCTAAAACCAAAAGGCTTAGCCCATACAGAAGACACTTTCAATCTTTCAACTCCAAAACCATAGAAATTTTTTTAATTCAACAATTTGACATTAACCTTCCCTTTAAGACCAATTGTTAATTAAAAATCTTCTAACTAAATCTTTCTAAACAACGTTGGGTTAAACACATTTTTTTACATTTTGATGATATGAATGTTGATATATTTACTCATTCAACCACAGGTCTGATTATGCTCTTAAATAACTTCCACAAAATCAAACAAGGAAATGTAACTATGCAATATAAGTAAAATAATTCAATCAATGGGTCTGGGGGCCTAGCTCGGTTGGCTAAGTAATTCCGTTGCGGCTCTGCTGGTCACGAGGTCCAGTCTCCCCCTTGCCCGCTGTTATTGTATCCGGTTCATAGCTCCGGTCAAAAGCGTGAATTGAATAAATTTTCACCCCTCCAAGTAAAAATAATTCAATCAATCACAAACCATAAACCATAACACCACTAATTTTATCATGGAAACCCTAGTTAGAGGGAAAAAACCACGATGGGGATGACACCCACAAATCTCTTCGCTACAGTTAAAAGAGTTGTCCGGTTAAGAGCTTACAATACCCTATTAGGGGCTCACCCTGTTAGGAGTGAGTAGTACCTTGTTAGAAGTATAATGAGATCTGTTAAGATATACCTTGCCAGAGGATTTTAAACTCCTTCTTAGAAGTCAACTTGTTAGAGGATTTACACAATAAGATCTTTTAGGGTCCACTTGTTAAGGTATTTCACCTTGCTAATCTACTAGAGTTAGCCTTGAGCAATAAACTCAATTTGTTGATCTAAAATGACACTGCTTGCTTGAAAGATCCAATTTAGTCTTTGATATCTTGACACTATACACAATCTCTATCTCTGATCACAACCACTAAAACATGATCAACAACCCTAAATATCAGATTTAGCATCCCTTTATATAGTTGTTCTTAAGTCGGTTAAACATTAAAAACAATCTACAAGTCGTCCCTCAATTTGACTTCACTCATGAAAATTCCTATAAATAAATCTTCACACGTCGGACCAAAAATGTAAGACCAACATTTAATACAAAAAATCATTGTTAAATTGACCTCCTTAACCATATGATTAATAGGTTTCAATCGGTAACTCAACCGGTTCACATAGAACAATTACCAAAAAAACTATCTATCACACACTGTTGGGTTAACTGTCGCAGTCGTAAATCTATACTCCTCTGATCATAATAAGACTCTGGTAATGATCACATCTCCCAATATTATCACCATCTCAAGCACTACTCAAAACTCAAAACTGTTATTGTCTTCCTACTCATTGATCAGAACACTTAGCATATCTGCTTCACCTATTCATCCTATCAATCAGTTAGGGTAACCTATGCACCAAAATTAATAGATTTAATAAGTTGCCAAAGATAACAAACTTAAAATCATCATTTCCATACCAAAATTCACTATAATGCAAACAATCTCCCCCTTCGGCATAGATGAAAAAACATATACCAAAATATATACAGAACAATATGTAATATAATTATCTACTATATACTGATCACTTCCTCAACTGTATTTTCACCATACCGAACATATATCGATTACTCCCCCTTTCACTGAATATCTATAGATTACTCCCCCTAAAAAGGTACAAATCTTAGTTTCAAAAATAAAATCTTATCAATCACAACTTTGCAAAAACATCTCTAAAATTTTCTTTTGTAATATCTAATGAATTCTCCCATGATTTCTGTAAATGTATAATGGCTTTGAGATGTTCATGCAAAATAGAAGCTAACTCTTCCATGGCTTCAAGAGTACATAATGCAAGGGTTACCTCTACTTCTTTAACAATCTGTTGCAAAATATCAAGTGGAGGAATCAAATAACTCCGCAAATCCAACATGCTGTTATCCTCTTGTCTTGATGTCCTGACAAAGTTTTCAACTTGTGATTTATCACCTTTACTTGTTATCCATAGGATACAACTGGGTATAAAATAGGATCAAAAGTAGCAATCAAAGTTTTAAGGTCCGAATCTTGAGTAAACAATGAAAAATCAGAAACCTTGGCTAGAAATTTACCAATTTCCTTCAAAGTTTTCTTTACCTCAGTGACCTAAACTATAAGCTGTCCTCTATCTAATAAAATAGTTTCCATAAACTTATTAGTCCTCTTCTTCTCATACTCCAACTTAGCTCTATGCATGGATGCATCTTACGAACTTGAAACTTTTTCAGTAATATAACTCACCAAAATATCCATTTGTTCAATTGTAGGAGCATTGGGATCAAATGCAACTTTAGGTACAAGATCTGATAAAATATCTCTGGTTGTCTCTAATACTTGACCTTGTCTCTTTTGAGTTCGTAATTGGTCCCTTTTTGCTTTCAACATAAGTATGTCTGAAATTCTCATTAGTTCACCACGACTCATTTTAGAGATATCAAGTGGTCTTTGAATGACCTCAACATCTTCATCTTTAATATCATCCCCAATTTCTTCCTCAGGTACATCAATAGATTTTATCTTTAACTTAGAACTGGAACTCTCACTAAGATTTAACTTCTTTTTGCGCTGAATGTGCTGCTAAATCACCTTCATCTTTCTTTTTATTATCACCAGTTTGTCCAACTATAGTAGTAGAAGTAGGTATCACCACTTCTGTAATATTATCTTTATGTCCTTCATCTTTATCTTGCACACCTACAATACCAACAATAGGATCTTGATGTGGTGCATCAGAAGATAAATTACCTAGAATCTCATCAATTGCTTGTTAAGTACAACCAAGTTCTTTGGCTGTCACCTCCTCTTGAGTAGTTTCTTCTAGTTTTTATTCTTTTAACTTATCCTTCATGATGACAATTGTCTCATCATGTACTGCCTGAGATTCACCAATAAGTATCTTGCATACTCTAGTTATTATTTTGAATCCAGGTCTCATTGCCTCAACTAGAAAATTTACATCTTCAATAGGTAATTTAGGCTTTAGTAAGATTAAGGCTTGCTCCATCATTTCTCTATCTTTCCTCAAATCATCTCTCCATCTCACCTCAAACTTCTTGTATAGTGAATTAGGTATATTCTTTTGTAATTCACCGAGTCCTCTACAAAACTTATGCAAACTATAAAAAACAACATATTCAATATTTTATTTATCTGCATCATCAAAGTTCTCATAACATCGGTTTGTATCAGTTACAACACCTTAATCCCTAATAATCTTTGCAATAGTATTTGCTGTCAAAATTTTGAAAGTTTTAGGATTAACCGACTTCTTAGTTGTCATACCAACCACTTTAGATTTATTTACACCTGCCTTCAATTTTTCTTGATCCTTATCTGAATCAATTTTAGGTTCATCTTCTTCAACAATAGACTTCATTTTGATTTTTCTATTAGGTTCTTTGTAACCTTGAGTCATTCTTTTCTTCCTCTTATAAGTTCTTTTCACTGACTCAGGTATCTTTTCTGCTTCCTTCTCCTTTTCTTTCAATGTGGAACTCCTAGTTGTTCTACCTATAGTCTTACCGTTTGTAGGAGTAAAAACCTCTACATCAACTTTCTCTACTGCAACATCAAAACTTCCTACTTGTTTAGTTTCAAATTTCTTCTTGATCTCACTCATCATCTCCTTTGCAATACCACTTTGTTTAGCTAAGTCATCAACCTTTTTCCTCACTCTTTTCTCTATCATATGTGAAATCAAATGTGAATGAATTTTCAAATAGGTCTCTTCATAGGTACCAAATATAGGTGTAGTGAAATCAGTTGGTTTGGATAATAAATCATCGGCATGAAGTGTCACAATATCAGCATCAACTTCATAACCCATCGGTAAAAACCAAGATGTTCTTGGCTATACCACCTGCAACATGCATGTATCGGTAACCACAATGAAACAAATATCATTTTTGTATTTCTCTACTATACTAGTTGGGATACATTCCCTCTCATGCATTTGTTTATGAAAATCCTTAAAATAACCCCACATAACACTATTGAAGTTATTTCCTAACATTCTTATGCATTGTTTGATTTGCACTCCTACAGGTCTATCCGTTGACCATTGAGTTTCGCCAATTCTAGGAAAATGATTTTGCAAATAGAAGAATATATATACCAGTAGTGAACCATACATGAATGTCTATTTATTATCTTTCTTGATTATTTCCATGTTCACAAAGAATTGGCCTCTCATAACCTCATACAGGTCGTATTGAGCATTTTCCTTAACCATATGATAGGCTGCATATATGCCTCCACCATGCAAACTGTTCAATCGGCTCAAGTGATAAAATTTGTAATTGATCACCATTAAAGAAAACTTTACTTTAGCATCTTCAATGTCATTGACAGTCATAAAACACTAATATTTCTTAGAATTAGTAAGATGAGTGACCTCTCTAGCTAGAATAGTTCTTAAAATAGGTACATCATCGGTCGCACATAATCCAAGCACTGCTTGGATAATTTCCTTGGTAATATTGAGCAATCTTTCCAGCCATAGAAAATAATTGTGGACTCAAAGCAAAACATCTAATCCAATCGGTTTTGAAATCATCAGGTAGGTCAGCAATATATGCAAAACCCTTATCAGTCAGATGCTTGTGCTCATCCTTTAGATTAGATCCATCACATAGTCTAGAAAATGCATTGACTATACCACTATATTTGAGATCTTCAATTTTGCAATGAATAAAGGTTCTCACATCTTCCATAAATAGTACACCATAAGGTATGTAAGATAGGGCATCAGCGGGATTATTATCAGCCTTCTTCAAAGGATGTAACTAGAAAACAAGTCTCGACTGATCAGTGATCTCAACCAACACAAGTGTGTCCATGATGCTAACAATGATCTCTTCTCAACAAAATATTTGCAACATAGAGATACCACTTCATCTTGTTACAAGAGTTCCTCACACACCACTTCACTTCAAGCACGAAAACACAATCTCCAATCTAGAATCATTTCATAAACACTTATAAATCACCTAGCTTATGCTTGCAAATGCACTTCTTGGATCGTAGAGTGTAAAGTGACAAATGAACTTCACTTTTTCCTTTATAATGTCTCAATTCCAAGTAAAAAATACAAACAGTCAAATAGTAATCTTAATCGGTCACAATGGTAAGAAACATAAAATTCACTGTCATTATAAAAAAACATTATGCGTTCGCATAGAATCTTATGCAATACAATTTATCTCATCAGACATAATTAGGAATCCAAATATGCTAATATATCTTACCGCACATACAAACTTAGCGGATAGGTTATAGATCTTACTTGTTTTTCTCCCCCTAAGCCAACTACTTTGATTTATTTAGATGATGATGTCTCAACATTATCCAATGTAGTGAGTTCTCTGTCATTTCAAAAGACTTTAATTCTCCTTTCTTTACCCATATATCATTCGTCTACTTCTTGATTTCTTCAACATCTGCAATCTTCTTACCTTTATCATTATTAGGCCTACTCAATAGTTGACCTCCAGTGTTATTATTCTTCACTCTGCAAGACCTAGCAATATGTCCAATCTCATTGCAATTGAAACACATCATACCAGTTTTCCTCCATGGTCTAATATTGTCTCTACCGGTTCTCATCCTGCAATTCACTGCTGTATGTCCAAAGTTGTGACAGAAAAATAGGTAACATTGAATTATCTCTCACTTTGGTAAGGACTTCTCTGGTTCATAGATGGAATTATATAGCTAATTCTATCCCTAGAATCATTAGCCTTATGAACATACTCGTTACATTGATAACAATTACCTTGAAAAGCATTTGATCTAGCATTGTAACTAACCGATCTACCAAAATAATTTACAAACCTAAGAACAGATGGACTAGGTTTAGACCAATAAACATTAGTAGCATGTCCTTCCTTGTGACAATTGAAACATACTAGTCTATAATTCCTCTTAGCAGGTTTTTTTCATATTGGGTGAAGTCTTCTCTTCTTCATGAGTTTCTTTAGTACTAGATGACTCATCAAATTTATATTTGAAAAAACCTATTCCTTGTCTTTCACCATGTGTGATTTGATTTGAGAGTTGTTCATCAATTTTAGCATAACTCTTTTTAAACTTATTCAATAGGTCATTAGCACTCTTCAAATTTTTATTTTAGCTTTGCATTCTCATCTCTTAGATCTTCATTCTCACCTATGGCATTAATATTTTATTTATTAGTCTCATGTTCAATGTAGAAATTTCTTGCTTAGATCTAAAAAGTTTATCCACCTTATTTGCTAGGGTTTCATCTTTGGCTTTTAAGGAATCCTCAACAACTTTCTTAGCTTCATTTGAAGCTCTCCTTGCTTCTATATCTTCACCCATTCTCAATGAAAAGTTATCCAACTCCTTTTGCATATTTTTCTTTTCTAGACTAAGCTTGACAAGCTTCTTGTGCATGTCCTTGTTATCCTTGGCAAGCTGCTCATTCTCCAAAGTTACAACTTCAACTATAGATTCATCAGATCCACTTTGCTCAGAAAGGTATTTAATAAGATCTTGAATTTCAGTCAATTGTTCGAGGAGCTCATGTCTCTTACCCCTAGAGATATTCAATTGGTCTTTAAGTTTCTCATTCATGTCCTCATCCTCAGCAAGTTGTCTTCTATAAAACTCCATATCTCCCTTAAGGATCTCTCCCAAGATGTTATAATTATTCAAGGGCACAAGGCTCCGATACCAATTTTTGATATATAGAAGGATGGAGAGGGGGGGTGTGAATCAGTGAAAATAGAACATTTAATCATTCAACCAAAGATCTAATTATGCTCTTAAGTAACTTCCACAAAATCAAACAAGTAATCGTAACTATGCAATAGAAGTAAAGTAATTTAATCAAACATAAAGCGTAAACAATAACACCACTAATTTTATCATGGAAACCCTTGTTAGAGAGAAAAAAACATAGTGGTGACGACGCACACAAATCTCTTCACTGCAATTAAAAGAGTTGCCTGATTAAGAGCTTACAATACTGTGTTAGGGGCTCACCCTATTAGGAGTGACTAGTACCTTGTTAGAAGTACAATGAGATCTGTTAAGATCTACCTTGCTAGAGGATTTTGAACTCATTATCAAAAGTCACATTGTTAGAGGATTTACACAATAAGATCTATTAGGATCCACTCTGTTAAGGGATTTCACATTGCTAACCTATTAGAGTTAGCCTTGAGCAATGAATTCAATTTGCTAGTCTGAAATGACACTACTTGCCTGAAAGATCCAATTCAATCTTCGATCTCTTAACACAATACACAATCTCCACCTCTGATTTAAACCACTAAAACATGATAAAAAACCCTAAATATCTGATTTATCATCCTTGTATATAGCCGTTCTTAAGTTGGTTAAACATTAAAAATAATCCATAAGTCATCCCTCAATTTGACTTAACTCATGAAACTTCATGTTAATAAATCTTCACATGTTGGCCCAAAAACATAATACCAACATTTAATACAAATATCATTGTTAAATTGACCACCTTAATCATATGATCAATAGGTTTCAATCGATAACTCAACCGGTTCACATAGAACAATTACCAAAAAAACTATCTTTCACACATTGTTGAGTTAACTGTCGTGGTTGTAAATTTGTACTCCTCTAATCATAATAAGACTCTGGTAATGATCACGTATCCCAATATTATCACCATCTTAAGCGCTACTCAAAACTCAAAACTCAAAATTGTTATTGCCTTCCCAATCACTGATCAAAATACTTAACATATCCACTTCACCAATTCATCCTGTCAATTGGTTAGGGTAACCTATGCACCAAAATTAATAGATTTAATAAGTTACATGAAATGACAAACTTAAACTCATAATTTCCCTACCAAAATGCATCATAATTACAACAATGTATAATGACATTATTCTTGGATCCTCTCATTGGAGTGCTCAGTGAGTGTGCTATAAGGCTCTAAAAGATTTAGAATGAGAAATAAAAAAATCATATATTTCAGCATATGCTAAGTTTTTCCTCTTATTGGATTACATGTTGATGGTGAGTTATATGGGAGTGTGCCTTTTTTAGCTCAAACTATTTTGAAATGGAATACTGAAAAAAATACTTTAACAACTTTAAGAATGTCAAAGATATGATGTTTCCATAGTCCATCACAGATACCAGTGGCAAAAATTAAATCTTTTTGGGATGTAATTTTTACATGTTTACTTTGATGTTGCAAAGTGGGAGGTTAAATTGACTTGGTTTACTATTGTTTTGAGAAGGCCCTAGATGACTATATACTTGCAATAATACTGTCAATGAAAGTGAGCATCATGTATACTGGAAGGTCAAGGGGTTTCTGGGTGAACACTATAACAACATTGTTGGAGAATGGTGTCAATGTGCATTTTGATCCACTATAGGGTAATTATTGGTAGAAACATAAGTACTTTGTCTAACTAATTCTCTGTCATAAATGATCTAGGAAAATCTGCACAACATATTAAGTAATTCCTTGTAACATTGGGGTTTTGGGTATTTCAAGTGAATGTTTCCTATGGAATTTTAAATGATGTTATAATCCTGGTGTTAGGTTGTGGAAACAAGGTTTTAAAGACAAGTGTGGAAGTCCTTGAATGTATCAAATAGATCTTATTTTATTGACTGTCCATTAGTAGTTGAAGTATTTGTCTCATACATTTACTATTCAAACCTCTTCTATATTGTCAAAGACTTTAAAAAGGTGCTTTGAAGTATAATTTGGGTGGTTATGAGGGGATTTAAGACAAGAATCCAATATAAAGGTCTAATAAGAGTCTAAATGTAAGAGTGAAGGTATTATCTCCTTGAGGATCATAAAGTGATCAGTAACTACATATTGATAGTTTAATTTAAACTAAGTCTTGCTCTTAATATCGTGTTTCTCCATTTTAGATTGTGTATTACAGTATGAGGTTATTTGGTAGATCAAATGAGATTTCATTATCTTGAGTTGAATTACAAACCCTTCAAGTATTGGTTGTTGAGTTTGAGGAATGTGATCAATCATTTGGTGACAAAGCCTAATGACCTTTGAGACCTAATGTTGTGTTAGAATAAGCAATAGAAGAGATTATGACCTTTGGAGTTATATTTAAGAGGGTATTAAATAATTCTTGGAGGATAAAGTAGTTTAAGTGTTGGTTATGTCCCTATTAAGACTAGTAACCTTAGGTCTGATTTATGTATCAAAATTTACAACAGGGAGTTTTCTGGTCTGCAAAGTGTTCAAGAGTGTAAGGAAGGTTATGTTATGTTTAAGAGATTCTTATAAGTTGCATGATTTCCTTGAAGTGTGGATGAGTTTCACTTGTATTGTGGAATGACTCAAGGATCCAATAATGTTGTTCTCAAATGCATTGCCTAATGTTTAGATTGTGAGTTTTTTCAGTTGAGAAGAGTAACTTACTCTTGTTATAAGATGCCTTATTAATCAGGTTAAAGGTTTTGGGTCAGTAGTACCCTTGAAGATTTATGGTTTGTGATAGATGCTCTGCATCAACATCCCTGTTTGGCATGTTAAAGAAAGAGAAGGGGAATATATGTTTCTCATGATGAGGCAGAGGCATATAGAAAGGCTCTTGAATAATATAGTGAAATTGTTCAATTAGAGAAAGATTATGATGTCCTTGACACATAGTTTTCAAGGTTGTTATCTATAACTATTTGGTCATTTCTCTATTATGAATATTTTAATTTTTGATAAAATATTATTTGGAACTACTGGTATAGAGAAAATATTATCACTGCATGAAAATACACATCAAAGGAAGAGCAATCATCAAGAACAATGATCAGAGGAATATAAATGATGAGTGCTATAAGATGCTTGCAAAACAGTGGTATTTGACTGTCGCTAAGTAAAAAAAGGGTGCAAATCACTATGACAGTTGAAGGTAGAGGCAAGGACCTTGATATATATTTCTTTTGGTGAATGTTATACAGTAATATAATATGTTAAGGGAAGGTGGATATGCCAAGGTTTTGGTCCTCTAGGGGCTATTGGAGAAGCTACCACGAGAAGATTATTTTGTGATGTTGTTTCTGGTCTTGCATATCTTCATAGTCATGTAAGTCTCCATATAGAAAATAAAGTCTTTATATTATTCCATGTATATATGATTTTTTTATGAATGATGGTGCTTATCCATGTTTGTGTTCAATCATTTTGGATGGAGTACATTTATTTTTGTTGTTTTCATCTCTGAAAGATTTTATAGGATCTTAGATTGTTAACTAAGTTTGTGATTTCACTGAGAAGTCTCAATACAAGGATGAGGACACCATTGTTGTGGGATTGTTCAGCTGAAGAAGGAGAAGGAAAGTATTGATAAAGATATGGAGTATTTGAAGAGGCGCTTGGATTTGATGGAGTAGAGGCCTCAATAAATGATTTCATTTTTGGATACAGTGGCTAGCAATCCTAATTTGATTACCCAGATGCTTCAAAATAGGAGGAGTCTCAGTGGAAGGAAAAAGAGGAGACAAGTGCCGTATAAAGAGGAAGGGGGTTTAATGGATGAATTGGGGTTTAATATTACTACTAATCCTTGGATTGCAGATGATGTTATTGGATCTGAGATGACTAGGGAAGGATCAAATGCTGATGCATTTGATTGTACCCCAATAGATATGGATTTGATCGACGCTGAGGCTAGGGCATGAATGCTGTATAAGGAGCTGATGGCCACTTGTTCAATCACTGATCAATAGTCAAGGTTTTGTATTGATAAGTATGGGAATGATGTCAATGTGACTAAGGATTTGGGGCTTTTCAATGTGGGGGAAATTTTATGTTGGGATGAATATTTGAGTGATGAAACCCAATTCACCAATTGTAATTTCCTGTCAGAAGTATCCCACATTGCCAAATCGTCAGATTCCAAATGAAGATGCAATGACTGAAGATGTCATTGATTAAGATGTAGTTAGAGAATTGTAAGTTTTTCTGTAATATCCTTTGGACTAACCTTGTTGTTTGTGTGAAGTAATTTGAATCTTTTCTAGAAGGAGGTTTGTCACCTGCTTCATCACTAGTTTGCGTGCTAGGTATAATAGGCAGTCAACTGTGAAAGCCCTAGTGCAATCTTAAAAAATACCCCAATATCAAACCTCAAAAGGATCTACAATTTTCTTTCAATAATTATACCCACAAAAACAAAGATATCTTATACAGAAGCTCGCATTCACCTCAAAGTTAACTCAAATACATATGTCCAATTATAACATAGTATTTAAAAGGGAAGTAAACATATCCCATTGCAATTTAAAACCCTCCTTTCTACCTTTTTTTTTCTTTTTCTTCTCTTTAGTCTTTCATTGAATAATTTGAAGCCTCTCTTTTTGAGAAACATTAGCCACATGTACTCCAATTTTTTTGCCTATTCTACTGTCTGAACTTTTTTCTTTTGTACATTTTAATTATTTCAAGTAACCTGGAACATGGTGGCAACTATGAGTAATTTTTTAGAGCTTACCATTGAACCACAACTCCCTGCAGTTTGTTTCTTAGAGAGAGGATAATCAAACAGTTCTATTGAGCTATATAGACATTTCTTAATATGAACTAGGTTCAATGAAGTAACAACACTAGGTGGTAAATCTTAATTTTATAACCTTTTCTACATTGGTAGTTTGTGTGGTCTACATTCATGTCATTCTTTATGATCCTTTTGGGTATCTTCATCTTGATGATGTATCATGGAATGTATTTCATGATTTTTTTTCTCCCTTCATCTTTATGATATATCATAGAGCGTGATTTCAAATAATGATGCAAAATTATGAATTGTAAAAATATATTATCATTGCATGGATCTATTTTCTAGATTTGTCCTCTTTTCTTATAGAAAATGTGTGGAATGAGAATATAGGCACACAAATTTTACCATGGATTACTTTATGCCCCTCTTGAACACCACTCAATCTTCTGAACAAACATCATGATGAAATCCAAATGCTATCTTGAGTTTTTATTTTACTCACTCATGTTGCATTTTGTGTACCTTTCTAAGAAGATGGAGAGTTGCAGGACTACTAGATTGTCATGGAAAATTTGTTTTTTGAATAACTATTTGTGATCTTAGGATTATAAGTCTCAAATTAAGGATGGCTGGAATTATTTTTATTGAGTAAGAATTTTTCCTCTCTTTGTTGTGCTTTCTCCTCAGTGGATACTTGGCTTCAATTTGTTTTTTGGTGATTTAGAGGAAACCATTTCGTTTGTTGTGATGGTTGTGTGGATCTACAAATATATAGCCCTGCATCAATGAATTCTAGTTCAACAAATTTTAAGCTATTTAAGTTGATTGTTACCATTAATTTTCTTTTCTTCTCTCTTACTTTTCATGTTTGAATAATACTCTAGAACATGGTTTGAGAGACCTACAAATACAACTATAATGACTTATTGAAATCTTAGGAGACATGAATTTTCTCTTTCGGATTTTAGGTAGATTTTATGTATATGATGTCATTCTCAAATTAGTATGAAGGATAAGATTGAAGATCCAAGTGTGATAAAAACTCAATCAATCAAATTTATTTAAGAATTCTTTGTAAAACTAACCTATATTAGTGAAAGAAATAGTGAATTGAGCAAGATTGTTACATGGAATGTAAGAATGTTCAAGAAAAAAAAATAATGATTATCCTTTAAATATATGTATAAGATAATATTTTTTTCTGGCGTGCTAAAAAAGAGAGATCTCAAAAACAGGGTATGGATATCCATTAAATCAATATGGAAGGTGGATTTTTGTCAAAATAATGAACATATAAGAAGATGAAAATGAGACTTGGATTTTTGTGTCACAAATAGATTGATTGTATTTTCCTATGCTTAAAATCTAAAGGGATTCTCATCCACTCTAAATGGCTTCTCATCCACTCCAAGTTGTGCAGAAGAAACAATGAAGATGAATCCAACGGATTTCTCTGAGCAATTTTTTTTCTTAACCCTCATTCTTTTGTCTTTGTTGCCAATCCTTGTTTTCACACATAGTGAAAAATGAAATGTTGCCATTGTCTCTATATACGAAACCTAAAATGCCCCATATTCTATGATTATTAATTAATGAAAAATTGTATATTCATCCTATTTTAATTTTTGTTTTTAATTAATCAGTAATTACAATAAATAAAACATTTTGGGGATTTGTAGATGTGGTCATATTTTGACTTTTGTCTTTATTTTTTAGTTTAAGAAAATTAAAATAGTTTTAATTTTAAATTTATAAAGATAATTAATATAATAATTTAGGTTTTTAAAACAAAATGTTAATTTTGTCTTAAAGATCTTAAAGTTTTGAAATACTTTTAAATATTTCACCCCTACATGTATGAATATGCACCTCCATAATGCTAATTTGTAAACGCTTAGATGAGTTTCACAACCCTCTAACGGGACCTCAGAGACATATATAAATACTTATTTTATACTTTAAAGTAAAAAATAGGTAACATGTTTAAGGGCTTATAAAGATTTCTTGTATGCAAGCAAAATTTGATTTGATTTGAACATCTAATATTATATGCGAGTCAAATTTGTTTTAGGTGTGAGATGAGAAACCACTTCAAAACTATAAACCATGACTGAAAAATTGTTTGATGGTAACTTATATTCCTTGTGATTCTATCTCTAAATTTTGTTTATTGATCAATTTTGAAATCACCTGAAAGCTAGATTTATGGCATGAGACAGGTGTAGATGGATTCCTCACACAATAAGCCTATTGGAAAATAAGAAGCTCATTAGGAACAAGAGATCTCATAAAAAATCATGGTCGTTGGAAAAGAGAATATCCTTCAAAGCATTCATGAAATAACACCAAGAAAAAACTAATGCATTAGGGTACCTAGGTCTAGGCATGTAATCCTACCATTTTGTTGTCTTGTTGTTCTACATTTGTAAAGGCTGCCTCTTTTTGACAAAACTAGTTGATCTTCCTCTAGAAGTGTCTATTACTCTTGCATAAAATGTCCGCTCCTTTTTTGAAATCAGCTTGTCTAACTCACAAAACCCACGATATTGTACATGAATCTGCTAGTTCTATAAATGGAGATGTTGTTTATGAAAGTTGTTGATTTTTACAAGTAAAATCTACCATTTATATTTATGATTTTCCTTCAAATCTATTATTTTTTTGTCCATGGAAACTACAACTTTTCTTTCAAGCATGAGCATAACTCACAACAAAGATTACTTCATGTCAACTATAGCGAGGGCATGAATTTGTTATTTTTAGATTTCCCTCCAAAAATCAAGTGGGTCCTTTGTTATGACACCCTTGCTTCCCTAAACAAGATTTCTCAAAGTTGAATAATAACAAGTGGAAGCACATTCAACAATTAAAAAAATATACCAAGACCTTTTTGACTCATTTAAATTTGAAGGCACCTAAATGAACAAAAGAAAGATGACTAGAGATTCAACCTTAAAAACTAACCTGAAAGCTCACTTGATCACGAAGATGAAAATTTGACTACAGTATGATCATGATTTTATCAGCCTTTAAATGTGTTTTCTACATTGGATATGTTCATTCCTCATTACTAACTCGTTGTCTTAATAAATTTGATGTTGTTCTTTCTTTCTATAAACTTGATTTTCACGGAAAAGTGAGGCTTATAGTCATGTTTATCTTCATTGGTGCCAAACATGGTCCTTCAAAAAGAAAAAAATAACCCTAAAACCCATCTAAATTCCATTGTCTTTGTAGCTATAATGTTTTCGCCTTGAATGTATGATGCTTTATACTGATGTTCTCTTTCATGAGGACCGCACCTTCTTGGCATCCATTGTTCTTGACATGAATCTTGGGTTATTATATTAACAGATGTTATTATAAAGGAGTAATAATCATTCATTTAGTCATTTTTGTTTGGTGACTAATTATTTAGTCATTTTTGTTTGGCTGCCTAATTATTAGTTGTAACACCCCAAAATTGGCACCTAACAACCTAATCAAATTTGGTGCATTTTCTCATCCTCGAAGTCCTATTTTACTAGGCAAATTATTTTCCTAATTGACTTCAATTGACTGAGTTTCAAATGCAGAAAACCCAAATTTGCATAAATCCAACATTACATTTAATTCCTAAATCTCAAATGATTATTAGCTAAAATCCCTATGATTAATTGATTTAATCCTAAA